>WJFB01000346.1:0-70424 GCA_009870185.1 Pygmarrhopalites habei | reverse complement strand
TCAACTTGTTTCGTGACAAAGAATTTTGAGGCTGGAGATAACTGGGAGAACGACTCATATTTAATTTCAGGTAAATGAGAGAGCAAATGAGATCAACTACTGTTTTGATGAATATTTTCCCATTCATCAGGTAGTATTTTACCCCAATCTTGACTGCACCACTGACAGTGATTTAATTCGTTCTAATTATGAGGGCCTCTCATTGAGAGGATATTATTATAATTTATTTGAAATTACTTTTTCCAGGCTGTCTTACACGACGTCAAGTTTGCTATTGCCCTTCTTAATGCTGGTGCGAGTGCAACGGTGAAAACAGCAACACAGCAGCTAACCTGCCTCCACGTTCTCTTTCTCCTTAGTAAAAAATCTGCCGAAGATGTTTTAGTAAGTTTGAATATTTTCATTTTTGTAAATACGAAGGTGAAAAGACTTTAATGTATCCATCACTAATGATAAGTTATTTTAAAAAGGTATCAACTAAACTCCTTTTGGAACATGGCCTCAAAGATTTAATTAATGAACCGGATAGGTTAGTCCATATATTCAAAAATATTTAGTCAAATATCGTAGAGTGCTTAAAATTATAAAATGCCATTAAAAACAAGAAATAACTATACAATTTTTGTCTGTTTCTTTGGAAAGTTTGGGCAACACTCCCCTCCATGCTTTAATCGTTCGATATGCATTAGAAGAATCCAGGGTCGGCATGTACCAAGATTATGTTCCCTGGAGTAAGTATGATATGATGCACTTGGTTCTTTTTTTGCTGCAACAAGGAGCAAGACCGTCAATCAATCAACCAGGAAATTCTGCTCTTGCTGGAGTGTTACGACATGTTAGTGTTTAAATTGAAGAACAAATTATAAAAGTGTTTCTGAAAACTGTTCATAGTTGTAGTGATTTTTACCCTTTTCGTCCTAAAGGTTCGCGACTGGGAATTTCGTTATGAATTATTATCCATGTTACTTGCTGAAGGTGGTAACCCAAATGTGAGTGTGTCCAGTTGTTTAAACGAAATTACTCATTGTCTTATCAGAGCACTTAATAATACGAAACGTTTGCTTTTCTTACAAAGTAACTCTATGATGACTTCATGTATTTATTTCATTCTAGGTTGTTGGTCGAGATGGAAGTGTTCCCCTCATGGTACATATTTTCTTGTACTATAACCTAATAATAATAATGTTTCTAAAAATGTAGCTGTGAATGTCAGTCAAATACAAAAATTCAAAAATTAATTTTCTTTTTAGGTCTGTCTCGTTCCCCTAATCAATAAGGATTTATTACATAATTTTACTCATCGCGACCTGGTAAGTGGTTCCAATCATTTTATCATTCTTTTTTTAGCAATCTACAATCTGCTTTCATGTTACACATTTTATGACACCTACTCTGTCTTTTCAGGTTTTTTATCTCAACTGTGTGCGGACCCTGCTTAAAGTAAGACAAACCTGGTCCAATTTGAAAATTATAAAGTTCATTCTTTACACTTGTTAAAATAATTGTTGTTGTTGTGTTTTATTCAGCATGGTGCAAATCCAAATTGCTCATCAAGGACAAATTTGACGCCATTGCACATTATTATGTTTGCGGCAGGTATAACACTCGAATATTCAATAAAACTAAAATGTTAGGTTGTATAATGACTGGCACTGAGTTTGAGTATCTCTAACAATGAAAATGTTTATTTGGAATGAAGGGGAGTACATGGCCCTAACGCAGTCTGAAGAGAAGGATTCCAACTTTGCATTTTTAAGGCAACTCCTGGTTGTGTTGTTGCAATATGGACTCGACCCTAATGTTCGCTTCAGCTCTCGATCCCAACACATATTAATGAGTTTATTGGAAATGGTCATGAGTGCTAGGATGCCTGAAGACTTGGAATATATTTATGACCTCACGTTAACAGTAACTTAATTTTTACTTTTTGAAAATATATTAGTCCAATTTATGGAAATTATATTTCATGTCCTCTAATATCTGATTATATTTTAGCTAATTCAATACGGAGCGAATCCCGACGTGAATATTTGTTCGACAGAGCCCATGATCATACAGAGCCAGTCCAGCTTTTTTCTTAAAAAATCGAGTAATAAAATTCTTTACTACTACATTCAGTGGTTGTGCTCCAGGTAAAAACAAGGATATTTAAAACTGATAAATTGTAAGACTGTTTTGATATGAACCATTCTAATATTTTTTTCCTTTTCTTTTTTTTGTGTAGAGAGCATTTACTGCTGGACCCTCAACGTCGCTTCGCTCGTATCATTTATTTATACGTCAATTGCATGAACTACAGAGAACTGTACAACTGTATCAAATTAGTCTACACACAGTCGGCAATTGTTCCAGTTCGGACAGCTTTGTGTATGATGACAATATTTATTTATAAAATTTATTATATCAAGCTGTTAAAAGTCTGTTGAAACTTTTTTTTCTTTATTAAAATTTTTCCAGGCACGACACTCAAAGCTATTCATACAACCCCGAGATCGTTACGCCAGCAAGCACGATATGTAATTTATAAGCGATTGGTCCGAAACAAGGTAAATCATTAAATTAAGCAATCCTCATGACTCATGTTACGGAGAGAGAAAGAGTTGGGGGGACTTCTTTTGATAATAGTTAACACGGTTAGATACTGTGTCAACGCAGATTTACACGAGATTTTGTGTACATTAGTGATTCATGGGGTGTAATTTGATGAGATCACGTTTGATGAGTAAATCTTTAAAAAAAATCTAGAAGGTCAAGGAACTTTAATGTATGGATCACTAATAATATTTTTTTTATTTTTTACAGGTACTACCTATCCAATACCAAAAATTACAATTACCTGGACCCGTTATCAAATTCGTATTGTTTGAACGGTTGGACTAGACTCAAACGTTATTTTTTTCTTTTCTTTTTTTTATGTTAAATCTTTTTTTTAAAGTGTGTGATTTACTTGTTATTTTAAATATTATACTAAGCTCGATATATCACAAAAGTAAGTAACATTAGTAAATAAATGTCATTTCGTATGAACCTGAACGACATGAAATAACTCGACTAATGATACAACCTTAATACAGCGCCGAAATATTGACTATGCTTATCTGATTATTAACGAAATGATTATTGTAATATGTAATACTATAAGTAACTATGAACAGTTGTGGAGGGACCGAGAGAGGCCAGATCAACTTGAGAGAATAAATCAATAATAACAATAATTTTGTATGACAAAAACAAAAACACATGTTCAAGAAATTCAACCTCATTTATTTAACATTTTAATTTGAACAATGTGCACCATCCTTTTCATTTATATTTCAATTTTTTATAACTAGAGAGAAATCTGAATTTGTTGCATCAAAATTTGTTCCATGACAGTTGACTGAAGAATTTTAGCAGTGAATTTTTCATCACGACTCTAAAAACTTCCGTGATGGTCAACTAACAAAATACACAGATTATCCTCAGTCTTCTCATTACATCTAAATAGAAGGAAAATTCATATTTCCAATAAAAAAGATAAAAAAAGACACGGAGAAGATTGTGTGGAATTCAAATGGACGGAAAATCCACCCACGCACACACAAAGTATTAAGAGTGTGTGTGTGCTAATATAGAGTCCCTAAGAAGTGAGTTGACCGACGACCACGATGGAGTGTTTGATGTAATGTCTTGAATTTATCTTTTGACGAAATAAATAGTACAAGGCTACTGGGTCGAAATGAATCTCTTTTTCTACGAACGTTTTTCTACGTTTGGATAAAAGAAAATCACACCCTCCTCCTCTTCTTCTCCTCATCATGATTAATGTCTGATTCCTTGAATTTCAATCACGGCGTATATTCTCCCCATCCACCTTCTTAGCACTCAAGAGACTCCGTATGCTCAAACATTATATCTCTCTACTATGGCCGTTCCAATAACATTAAAGTTATTGTGGATAATTTGTACCTTTCTTCAAACTTCCATTCTTCACTGTGGATAAATGTCGTGACCCTGTGTCCCCTCTTTATTCCCCCATCCCTTCCAAAACTAAGGTTAAACTAAGGTACAGTCTGTATTATACGGAGAGAGAGAGGGGGAGAAAAAAATCCAGACAGTCCTTCGTCACTGGAGAAGGTCATCTTGTCCAAATCTATTCAGTAGAAGAGAGAAAAAAAATCCTCCTCCCTCCGTCATCATTAGGTCATCCCACAACTCTTCACATTCTATCTCTATCCTTTTATAATTAATTGTAAATTACAAAGATCCTTTACAGACAGTTTTTGTTCGTTAAAATGTTACCCCCAATCAAAATGCGTCTGTGTTTTACTGTAGTTAACTAGAGTGCGTACACACACGAAGTGACAGTCCCTGTCATCGACTCAAAAATTGGAAACTGAGTCGTGAAGGAGGAGGAGGAGGCTTTTGACTTTTTTTGTACATAAACTAATGAAATGAACGAGGTCCAAGGTAACAGGATAAAAATGTGAATGCCAATGTCAACCTCTCACACACACACACGTTCAAAGTCATCGTCTGTCTGTGTGTGAGAACTGAGAATACAGAGCCGTTGGCTCTATTCAACGAGAGAGAAAATCAAAGTCAAGGGAAGGGCCGTTTATGTTTGGGGAGAAAAAAAGTTTTTGATTTGTACGGCGATGATGATGATGTAAAAAAAGTTCTCTCTCTTTTAATTGTATTCCTTTGATCAATGTCATTGATTCTGTTAAGTATATACGGACCGCTTGTGGCGGTGTGTGCCTACTTTCGTGTGTGTGGGACAAATCAGTATTTTACCTCTACAAAACACACTCTTCAATTTCACACACGGTACTTTTTTGATATTAAAAGAGCATATCATATCATAATATTCCAGTCTGTTCCTTTTACTTCTGCGTCTCTTGAATCTACTCTGTGACTTTGGAGTGTAATGTGAGAGAGAGAGAGTAAAAGAGGGAAATACGTTTTTTTTGCAAAAAAAATTGCCGACCGGTCAGTTTATACTGCAAGGCTGAATTGGATGAAAGAGAGAGAGAGAGGAGGGGGTGCATAGAATTTTGCAATGGTGGTAAATTAATGCGGAATTACACTGTCTCTCTATTCTCTATATAGTTTTACACATTATAAGATAAAAATGGTCAAAATCGTCATGAGCATCACCCAAGGCGAGTACAAAGTACATTATACTGTGTGTGTGTGTACGTACTAGTAAACTCTCCATTTGTTGAACTGATACACATAACATACTAAATGGAGGCTTCAAAAGCGTGTGTGTACAACAGTATATAACTATAGTATGAATTCTCTCTCTGTTTCTGCACACTACGTCATCATCATAATATTTACATTTTGTCTGACTCTCCAACACACACACACATATGAACACACTACCAATAATACGAAGGGAAAAAACCTGCTACCACTTTTTATCCTATTGGGTACACTAGAATATGTACAAAAAATGTGATGGGCTTTGTAAAGAGAGTGTGTGTGTGTGGAGTGTGAGTGTGTGTAGGCAAACTTGTAGGGATTGGCGTGTGTGTCTATACAATATTAAATAATTCGCTTTTATAAACAATCTATGACGTCCTCCTTTTCCCTGCTAGTGCTCACATGACTATGACACTACAATACAATACATAGTTTCTGTACAGAGAAAAAGACAGAGACCAGAAAATAATTATATTGACGTGCGTAAGTTTAACTCCACCTTCTCTCAATCAAGCAAGTAGTGTGTCTACTTTGTATTACTCACTCACTTCTGTATTCCCCATACAATGTACAATGTACAATACAATATTCCAGTTTTAATAACATTAAATGCGTAAGCAGTTACTCCGTCTCAGGATAGAATGGAATGGGAAGAGGGGGAGGAGGGGAAGAAAGGAGTGATAAAAAAATTGTGCAATTTCCGGGTATTACTCAGCTGGAGTAATAAGTTCGGAGGTGGACAGCTTAGAGGAGGAGGGGGTGGAGGAGAAATCGTGGGTTTGTAGTCAAAGTATAGTTCATTATGGACAAGAGAGAGAGAGAATATTTTGCGTGTCCCTCTCTCTCTACTCAAAATCAATAAAGTTCGTACACTCACACTCTTCCTCAGTTACATTCAATTATCATTATCATATTATTTCATCATAATCATCCTTCCATTGATAAAGTAGCGGTGGTAAAATGATGGTGGTAAAAAAATTCTGACTAGGATTGTCAATTTTTTTAGTACAATGTCGCAAGACAGAACCAGAATAGAGGAGAGAAAAAAAGAACTTCTCTTTACTTTCATGTCGGTCTATGAATATTAGTTTTAATATTAGTAGAAATACGGGATTGCATTGAAATGTCAATAATTGAAGGTTAAACCATAATTTACAATTTTAAAATGATAGCATAGGATCTCTCTCAGTCTCTCCAGTATCTGTAGAATTAAATAATATCTTATTTAGATAACAACGAAATTTTCGATGTTAAGTCTTTGGCTCTCTCTTTATGCCTGAATTTAAAGAGGAGTCAAGTTGGACAAATGAGGACGATAGGAATGGTGGGTTTGCTTCGCCCTGCCCCTCCACCCCCACCCCTTCATAATAATAATAACTGATAGGAGAGTAATTATTATTAAAATGTGTAATAATATTATGAAACAGGGGGGAGGAGGGGGGATTTTCTGGATTTGTCATCCTCGTCCATTTTCCAATAGAGAATTCAAGAGATAATTTGTTTTATTTGAACATGAATTGATATTATTATTGATTTCACACTTATTTCACTACACTTACATTATCATAGCCACTCTGGTTTAACAGCCTGCATTGACAAGGAGAGAGAAAGAGTGTCGTCCAGTTATGGCGTAAAATGTGCACTGGCTGCAAAAATCAGAAAAAGAAACAGTGGCTGGATTTATACATATTAGTAGGTATCTGTGTAGTAAATACGACGAGCCCACATAGAAATAATTTCATTTTTATCTTGTAATTGTAGTACACAGTTCCAATTGCAAAATGTTATACTTTGTGCGATAACACGATTACTAATCATTGATTAGGGAGGGAGGGAGAGAGAGAGGGTCGTTTAGAGAGAAACTAAGTTTGAACGATATATTATTACTACTTGTGTACTGGAATTGTATGCACATAAAGTACACACAAAATCGTCTCCACTGTTGATACTGTATATATTAAATACTGATACTTGTTGGGGTCATATGACACACTACAACGTTGCTATGAAGTGTAACGTGGTGGGGAAACGTACTTTTTCACCAGTATTTACATACACGAGGGTTCAGATGCAAATTCGAATAAATAATAGGCATAACTTTGATATCACTATTTTATTTTATCATCGTCGATCCGATTTGGAGAACCAGAAAGACGCTGACCAGCTGAAATCAAATAAAATACTAAAAGTACACATACACTGAACCAGTTTTTAAACACGCATTGGAAATTTCGTTGTCTCTGAGTCGACATTTTTTTATTCTACGGCTTTCAAAAACGTTTTATCGTAAATTTAATGTAGAAAAAATTTAATCCCCAGAAGATGCACAAATATAATCTGAGATCTTGTGTGCCCCAATGTAGGACTAATTTTGCTGATCGGCGTTGAAGCACAACAATTTAAAAATTAATTTTTTTGTCCCAAATTTTAAGAAATGCACAGCTAAATAGAACAATATTCTCTCCGGAGCATTTTAATAAAAAAATTTAGTTATTAAATATGAATTTTAATTATTTAATTTAGTCCCACAAACCTCATAATAATTAAATAATCCTAAAAACATTGTCCGTAAAATTCGTTAAAGTTCGACGCCGATCAGGCTAGTTCACAGTACAAAACGTCGACAACAACCGAAAGACCACACATGTCTTGCAATTCTGAATTTGCATTGAAAAAGTAGCAAGTTGTTGCAGTCGACAATTTTTAATTATTAACTTAATTCCATTTAACTCCTCTTTTCAAAAATCTTTTCGTAAAAACCAATTTCTACATGTATAAATTCCATGTTTTCCAAAATGAATGCATCTTCCGCATAATACACGTGTACATTCCAGCAAAAATGTCAGTTTTGGTGTCCCTCCAGAAATCCGCCTGGAAAAATGGAAAGGAACTCAAAATTTCCAGCAGAGGGAAAAATGGCTATACAAGTTACAGGCCAAGCTTACTATCGGCCTTTCTAACATGTGAACGTGTGTGTGTTAGGGAACCGGCGTATGCCCCACACAGACACACAGGCACAGCAGCCACAGAGAGAGACACACACAGCAGAAAGAGAGAGAGGCTTTTGGATGTTCACATATTTGATGTTCTGTGCTCAGTCAATCCCCAGTCTTTGAGGAAGAAGCAACTTTTCTCTCGCGAGGTCTTCCGATTTTCGTCACGTGTCGGATCCATGTGTTTTTTTAAACTGCGTTGTAATTATAATAATTATCTCTCAACCCACCCTCGAATCTGTCATCTTTCCAACTCATCATCACCTACTCCTGTGACTTCACTGGACAAAATAACAATTTTTTAACAGTGCTATCTCTCTTACTAGTTAACTGGAGAGAGAGAGAGAGAGAGAGAGAGAGGAGGAGGAGGAAAGGAGTTTACAAATTTACTGTCTGTCCACAACAGTGCATTTACACTCTGTCTACATTTACTCTGCTGTGTTCCGAGTGAGTGTGAGTGAGAGAGACAATTTACCTTGATCATCAACGACAATCAACACAAAAATTCATTGTGAGTTTACAAAGAAAAGAAAAAATTGTATTGACAGTAATCCAACAATTTTTTTGTCACAATTATCTCTCTCGTTTTTTTTGTTCTTACTCTCTCTTCTCCGTGATTCAGTTTGTGTGTACTATTGGTTTTGTGTAACTACCACCTCAGTTCAGTTTTGTTGTTTTTTTATATTTAATAAAAAAAATGGTTTGAACACATCACACGTTTTATAATTTGAAAAATTCAGTGCTTCTTCCGTAGACCCTTACTACTTTTCTTCAGTTTTGTCCGTACACACGCACACTACACACACACTGTACACACACACTTCTGTCTGTCGACAACAAGTAGGTTACAGTTTAAATTGATTTTGTTCAATATTTTTCCAAAACTCTTGTGTTTCGCATCGGTTTGTGGTGTGTTGACATCGTCCTTCATTATTACCCAACTGTACACAATTTATTTTGTTTTCACTCTCGGATTTTTTTTGGTGTTCTTTTTGTTCTAAAAATTAATAATTAATTTCTCCTGCACGTTCTTCTTCTTCACTGTTGTTGTTGTGGGCGTTAATCATATTATTTTTAGTTGTGAAAATTCTCTGTGTGTGATAAATTGTGAATTTGAATTTGTAGGGAGAGAGTGGGATTATGTTCAATCTACTAAAATCCTGATTGTTGATGTAAAGTGAAAAGATGATTTTTGTTTGTTAGAGACTGTTCAAAAAAATTGGGAAAAAAGGATTGCGAGAGACTTTTCCAGACTGACCGATCTGTGTTCATGTTTAATTGTTGTTAATTGTGTGTGACATATTTCAAATCGGAGAGATTTTGTTCAACTTAAAAAATCCTACATTTTGATTCTAGTTAACAATTTAACTGTGTTGTTGTGATAAATTGTCATATTAATTTTCTTGCTTGTTTGCTTGATATTTTGTCCCTGACAATTTATTCTTGTTCATTTTGAAGTCAAAAATTTTCTACAAAATTTTATTGGTACGGGGAATTTTTGGTTAGAATCATAGAAGCTCGAGTATTATTATTATGTAGTAATCACCGGGTTTTACGGAGATAAAGTTTTCACTGAAAACTTTTCAGTGAATACGTAAAGCTTCTACGATTCTAATCGAAATTTTTTTTTAAAAAAAGAAAAAGAAAATAATTATTCAAAATTCTTGTATGTTTGCTAGTTACTTAGATTTGGGATGATTAATTTTGCAGTAATGGCCACAAGACCATTTCCAGGAGGAGCTGGAATATTAGGTTATGATCAGTCGTTCGAGCCACAAACCCGTGCCCGGTCAAACACATGGCCATGTCCCCGGCCGGAAATCATCAAAGAAGAGGAGGAAGAGAGTCCAGTGGACATTCTCCTAAATCCAAATCATACTTCTCTCCAGCAACAACAACAACAACAACAACATAATCATAATGTTTTACAAGCCCAACAACAACACCATCAACAACAGTCGGGTGCTGGACCAGGAGGTCAACAACAACAACAACTTCTCAATACTTTGTCTCCTCTCCAGCAACAACAAATCCAAGAGTACTCCACTACCAGTCCAGGTCAAGTGGGGGTTGGGCCACTGGTTAAAAAATCCACTAGTTCGAGGCGGAATGCTTGGGGTAATATGTCATACGCCGACTTGATCACACAGGCCATCAGTTCCAGTCCAGGTACGTCAAAAAGCATCTTAACAAGTCATTCTCAGAATTAGAACCCGGGTTTGCAAATCTTCGGTGGGAAAATCCTTTGCCAATTTTACCTACACACAAAAATTGAAGGTTTAATCTGTTCTAATTTTCCAGATAAGCGGTTAACGCTCAGTCAAATCTATGACTGGATGGTTGGCAATGTTCCTTATTTTAAAGGTACTTTTCACTGAAAAGTTTTCAGTACATTTTCAATTTATTCCAAATTGATGTTACCACGCAGTACACCACTAATATTAATTTATGTGTAGTATAAAAAGAGTTACAAAACGATGCTTCGAAATGTGCATGAGTATGGAAACGTGACTTAGTTGGTGATGATTGTATAAATAGTTATGTAATTTTTGTCTCATGTCACTCTTTCCTACTTTTGTTTTCTCTAAAGATAAAGGAGATTCGAACTCTTCTGCTGGTTGGAAGGTAAGATGATGTTCTGCTCAAAGTCTTCTTTTTACTCTTAATCATTCATCCAAGTTCATTCCTCCTTCATCGATCATCCAACATTTATCATCATCATAGTCATCCAACGATTTTTAATACATTTCTTCAACTTTAATCAGTTAATCCTCAAAAATATGTACGAGTACCAATGCTGATCATGACTTTTTCTCCTAGTCAAAAATTGTTTTCAAAATCATCATCATCACTTTGTCTTCCTACTGTATTTTTGAAATATACAATTGTTTTGTGGAATGTTCCATCAAATTCTTTTTTAGAAAAACGTATTATCTGTAATACTAATACCTCTTTTTCTTCCTCAAAAAAATCATTTCTTACTTCATGGACGTCGTCGTTCTAGAATGAACTATTTGTACGTAATTCCCCTCTTTCCAAGTGTGTGTGTGTTGTACTTTAACCTTTTTCCATAAAAGAGAGAGAGACTGTACTGTGTGTACTTAAATGTAAAACCTCTTTGTCCTCTTTTGGTTTCGTGGCTGTTGTCGTTTTTGTCCTATCACTCACTGGAGAGTTGAGTTAAATTTCTTGGATTTCCTGCCTTTGATTACCGATTTATGATTAACTACAATATTTATAGTGTATTGAAATTCAGCATTTTTGTGTACACAACGGGAACTCTACACTACTTCTCTTTCCTTCTCTCCTCTTCTCTTTTCGAGTTGACTGGATGATGTGTGACTCCATTCTATTTATTCTGTGTACAGTCACAGTCAGATTCATATCTTTTTCGAATCACTCTCTCTCCAGTCACATTGAACCAAACCGAGGCCACCATCCAGTCCTCCAGTCAATGTTCAATATTCTTCTCTCTCTCTCTCTGACTCTCTCTGCCTCTCGTTCTTTTGCACTAGAATATTATTCCTCAATTTTTTCAAATATTACTCTCTCTATTTGCATAGTTATGTGATATCCTGTATGTACGTTCTATTGAACTAGGATTTTTAACGACATTATTCTATGTACAATCCACTTTTTATTGTTAATTATACAATCATCGTTGAAATTCAAACCTTTTGCTTGCTCCGGCATTTTATTTAACACTCTGTCCTCCTCCCTCCCTCCTTCCCTCCTCCTCCTCAGTTTGTCATGATGAGTCGAATTATATTTTTTAATCATTCTAGAGGATAGCATTTCAATTTGAGAAAAAGTCCTCCATTCCTACTTACGGTACTAGGAATCGAGTGTTTTTTTGTGCTGACACATATTCATGTGTCATATTCTTTCCTTGGAGGGTGTCGGGTCATTTGCCATTATGGCAAAAAGTCCAGAGTCGTCAACACAAAAAAAAAGCGAGCGTGTGCCCAGCCGGGTTATAAAAGTAATTACTTTTATAAAAATGATGGAATAGGAGAGGAGAGCCGGTACAGCTGCACTTATTTTGTTTGAAGAAAGAGAATAGATAATAAAATGTGTGTAATCGTCTTGGTCGATTATCCTACGGCTACAATAATACATTTTTTAAAAATTGTGACGCAATTCTACAAATCGAATTGTTGAATGATTCACACAGGGATAAGTACAAAATTTGTGTGATTTGATCCCCCTCCTCCTCTCATATATTTAGATGAGGCTAATGGGGAGTTAAACTGTTTATGAAAAAGAGGGGAGGAACATTATATCGGAGGAGGAGGAGGAGGAGGAGAAGCGGTGAATTCTGAATGATGTTCTGGGATATCAAAGAAAAAAATTCTTTATCTTCACCTTTCCATGAACTTGACTACTTGTCTTGTTACTCGCAAAGTTGGGACAAGGGAGATTGACTGTGTGTGTGAGTGAAATGTAGTTTAAAATGCAGAAAGTATAAAAAACTAAAATCATCTTCCAGTCTCTCTCGCTCTCTTTGTACAGGTTAGATGTGTGTGTGTGTACACACACACAAGACAGATATTCGGACAGACAGACGAAGATATGGAAAAATTTGTTGAATGTATTTGCAATTGGTGTGTGTGTGTGTGTCTATTGCTAGGTATTGTAATAATATGATGAAACTGTTGCTATTCTTCCCTCCCTCCCTCCTCCCTCTCTCTTTATTCCACACACACGCACCTACACCGAAGGTGTACTTATTTCCTTTATTTTATTTCTGAAAACCTCCCTTCCTCCTCCTCCGCTCAACTAGCACTCAAAGTTATTAAGAGAAAAGAGAACTGTATCAATTCGACAAAAGAATCTTGGATATCCTGTGTGTGTGTGTCGTCTCTTTTTCTCTCTCTCTGCACCTATACAGTGTAACTATGGAGACGATGATGATGATGGTAAGTTTTTTGATATGCCATTGAATGATACAACATGATTTTGAATGTTGTGTGCTGTGCGTGTGTGTGTGTCACACTGAATCCTATTTGAAAGCTTCGTCTTTCTCTTATTTCTTGCGTAGACTACTCTTCTAGCGTGTGTGTGTCGAGTGTGTGTGTGATACGGAGATACTAACTGTCTTGGAACATTCTAGTAGTTGTGTGTGGACTGCTCTTGTATACTAGCATACAATCCCATCCTTCTATATAATTTAGTTTTGACGACGACGACAATTGTGCAATATAGTGGCAGAGGAGGACTGTGACTGTGTGTGTGTGTGTTGGCTTTCACTTCGACGCACTTGCTCTGCTCCCCTGCACACACACACACTTGATTCTTTCCAAGTTGCGAATATCAAAGTGAGAGAGAGTCGAATTACGGTTAAATATATACTTTATTTCGTCCAATCTCCAAAGCACCGTACTACACACACACACACAGGTATAGAGTAGTCCTGTACTGGAAAAAGTACGGCCTTCAATTTATGTAGAGTTCCAGGGAGTCTCTTCCTCTCTGGAGTTCTATATTAAAATATCTCCTCCTCTTCACCCAGTTTGATTTTCCACTTTTTTTCTCTTCTTCTCCAGTTTTGCAATGGACGACGGTGTGTGCAAAAAAACAGAGTGCATACCTATTATAGAGTTTCGGCGGTATGGAAAAGATGTAAGAAAACCAACGCCCAACACACACACACACGCTCTCTCTCTCTCTTTTTCTCTCATTGATACGTGTTACATAAAGTTGCACTGACGCATGTGATATTGATAGGACAGGGAGAAAGAATGTCCTTCCGACAAGCACACACACACACACACAAAACCGTATTTCCAAAAATCATTACATTACACTGTACCACGATTGTAATGAGTATATTAATGACATGCTCTCCCCGATGCACATGGACACACACACGAGAGAGAGAGAGAGATAAGTCAATATGTTACTGGATAATAATAGAAATGCAAAATAGGATCTCACACTCACAGTCAGAAGAAGAGCCCAAAAGGATTTTCTTCTCGAGATGAGAGCTATAAAATTGAAAATGAAAAATCACACACACAGACAAACGGTAGAGTGGGAGAGAGGGTGAAAGTGGGGGGAGGGAGAAGAACAAATTCAAGTCATTATATATTTTATAATCGTCTTGTGTCTAGACTAGTCATGTGACGTCACACCCCTCCTCCCCGTCTGCAATTTTTATTCGCAATTTTACAGGGACACACTCCGTGTCCTCCTCTCTCTTTCTCTCTCTATGAGAGAGTGTGTGTGTGTCGAGTTTAAGGCTCACACACAACGCACGATGCAACGGAACTGAGTCGAGCGGTGGTGTGTGTGTGGTTTGTAGTTTGTACAGTATTAAAAAATAGACAAGTGCACCTTTCATTCTCATTCTCATATCACGGGAGTGGATCAGAGACAAGGACAGGCACACACACACGAGGGAAGGGGGATGGAGTGGAACACACCGAAAAAAACTATGTTCAAGCAACAAGTGAATGGACTCGTAAATTTTTTTCTTCACTCTTCTCTCTCTCTCCAAAAGTTGTAAAATTTTCGGCCAGGTTTTATTGTTATTATGATTCCTTACGTGGAAAAAAATTCCATGTGCTTGGATCCCCTCTTATATCGTGCATATGTTGTGTGTGCCTCTCTCTTTCTCTCTCTATTGTGTGTGTTCTATGGGACGGGAAATTGAACTTTGGGTTTTCGTTCAATTTTCATTGCCATCAATTTCCCGTTTGCCGTTCTTCGTCCTCGAGACTCTCTCTCTCCCCGTGTGTGTGTATGTATGATGTAAGACTCTCTTTCTGTGTGTGTGTCTGTCCGTATCCATGTTCATGTAGCGTTAGCCGCTTTGGAGAGTACAAGTGAAGATGAGTTTAATTGTGTAATTGTATTTTGACTGGATGGATAATACTACATAAAAGTTATGTAATCCACGCCCAGATGTGCGTATAAAAGTTTACGGTAGTTGGTAGTTTTTCCTTGTCTCTCTCCCATGTGTAAAGCATCTCCATGAAAGTAATAATAGCAATTAGTTATATTATTATGATCATCATCATCCTCCTCGTCCATTGTATGACCATGTCATGCGCTCCTGTGTCTGCGTCCCTTTTAGTTTAGAATAAAATACCTCCATAAAATTCAACTTTTTTCTCTCTCATTTCCATCTCTCCGTCAATGGAAAACATGTGTGTGCGAAATAGAGAGAGAGAGGGGGAGAGGGAGAGAGAGAAACAAAAAGTTTACAAGCAATCAAAAACTGTTGATGGGATAGGACAGGGATTTATACAAAAGTAATAATGGAGTGTGGGACTGGAGGAGAGAGGCTGTGGCTGTGCCTGGAGAGAGAAAGGAAAAGGACGAGGCACTATAAAAATCTCAGTTTTTAAATACTAATAAATAATTACATTTATATTTCACGACGGAGAAGTCCATTACACAACAGCCAAAAGTTTTTTCTCTCTCTTCCTCTCCCGTTTTTTGCGATTCAACATTTGCAAGAGGGAGAGAGAGAAGAAGGTTCACTCAATTCACAGGTAAATTTACAATGCACAATAATTACAATCATCATCAAATTGGTCTTTATCTGACATCACGTGTGTGTGTGTGGTTGGGACCCCCACTCAAACAGACTCTCTTTCTCTCCCTACTATATGTATATACTTGTGTGTGTGAAACGGTCTTCTGCGTTCCTAATTTTTCATTATAATGTTACGTGAGTGTGTGTGTGTTGTCTTGCTGGATTTTATGATTTTTATTTTGCATCCAGACGCCTTTTTTATCCATCCGTGTCATCCCTTTTTTTCCAAGACGAAGACACACACATCACTGTGGAATAGGATAGCATATAGCGGTAGCCGTAATTTTTCGGCAGGGTCAACGTTTCAAAACACCTTCATTTCCCATTCATTCCTTTCTTCCCTCGTATCCTAATATACAGTTTAAAGTGTGTGTGTGTGGAGGAGGGAGGGAGGAAGAGAGGGAGAGAGAGAGAAGTTTGAAAAAAAGAGTTTCAACTTGAAAATTTTTTATTGAGGCATATAAAATTAAATTCATTTTATAGATGTCTGGATATTTTTCCCTCGCTCTCTCTCTTCATGGTTCGTAGAGAGAGAGAAGGAGGAGGGGACTAAGCAGTGCTTGAGCAATTAACTTTGCAGCTCTTATAAAGATTCGCAATCCCACACACACACACATAATAATATAAGTGTATCATGGAATGCCGTGGAGTTGAAGGAGCAGTTAGTTAAAGTTTTTCTCCTTCTTTTTTCCTCGTCCTCTCGCCCATAGTTCCACTCTCCACTGTGTGTGCCTTGTGTATGTGTGTATGTAGTGTGTGTGTTGTGTGGACTTAAAGAGCGTATCGCGACTTTGGCCACGGAACAGATCACGTGTTCATGGAATGAGACCATCAAACTAGATAGAAGTAGTCTGTGCAAGTTTTCGCGTATACATGGCCTGCCTCTGCCTTCCCCTCACTCTGCGGCTGGATTTCCTTCTCTCTCTCTCTGGCCAAGTCAGTGAGCAGCGAGTCATGGAATGCATAGTACAGACACACACACTGAGAGAGAGCTGCTGATATGGCAAATATGAAAGATGTAATACGTAGTATGGAGTCATCACAGCACAATTCCTCCTCTCTTTTCTCTGTGGAAAAGTTAGAATGTCCAAAGCTCATCATCAGGGGAAAAATTGTGTGTGTGTGTGTCTCAGCTTTACATACTGGTGTGTAGTGTGGTGTGTGTTCAACCTTTATAGTTTAAAACATGATACAATAATAGTTAGAGATGAGTATTTAAAAAAATTGTTGAAAAAAATTTTTTTGATGTTTTTCCTCGTCTTCTCTCTCCGTGCGAGAGTATCGTCGTTTTTTTTATCATCCCACATTTATCATCCTCCCTTGTATATTCATAGGGATGGAACTCGGGAGTCATGGCGCCGTCACTCATTTATCGACTCTCTCTCTCTTTGTGTTGTGTGTATGTGTGTTGTTGTGCTCCTTTGGTTTAGGTTAGGATTTCTTATGAAGTACTTTTATTGTGTGTCATTTCATTACAGTCAGAGTGGAGTGGGTCTGAATTTCTTATTTTGTATTTGCATGTTCCTCTACAACGTACTTTGTTCCATGATTGGAAACACACACACACAGGAACAAGGAAAGAGGGAAAGAGAGAGAGAGAGAGAGTCACGGAGAATTTTATCTGAAAAGTCGGAATTTGTACGTGGAATGGATGACAAGACATTTTTTTGTATGTATTATGTGGAAGGAAAATAAGGCACAGAGGGTAACTCACGTGACAGCCGAGTTATGAAACAATTGTATGCAACAATCTCTCTCTCGCTCTCTCTCACTCTCTGGTGTGTGTGTGTGGTCGTTAAAGGTGGGTAAAGAAGTTTTTACTCTCGTCATTTTTCAAGGAGGAAAAAAAGAGGAATGGGAATAATAGCCTGGCTAATTAGTTTTTCTTACCTGTTTCCTGGGATATTTTTAAAAAATGTCCATGAACACTAGCAATACGTGTGTAACGCGATGGTGTGTGTGTGTGACTCTCTCTTATTTTGCTTTATTGGATTTGTCTCTACTATTAAATAATTCTGGTAGTGAAGACCTACTTCTTTGGTATTGAAATGGATGTGTATGACAAATCCATATAATTTGTTGTATCGTTGTGCGTTTTCCATGTTTACGTGTGTGTGTGTGTGTCTTTTACTGGGGGAGGAAGGGAGAGGACGTGTGTGTGCGTTCTCTTTTGAGGTTTAAAAGGTTTTCATGTTTTTTAAGCTGGAGGAGAGTTGATCTGGGGTGCATTTTCCTCCTCCTCTTCTTCTTCTCTATATCTTCATCTTATCATTTAACACTCTCTCTCCCATAGTCTTGGCTTGGGTTCGTCACACACACACACAGGGAGAGAGAGAAGCTTGTTCTGTGCTAATGCCAACAATTTCCCTAACAGCACAATCAGAATCAGACACACGTATATATTATACAGAGAAGGAGACACACAAAGACACGCTCAAATAATAGTTCATATCATAAACCCCGCTTTTTTTTCTCTCTCTCTCTCTCTCTTTTTAAAGTTCCGTGCATATGCAAAAAAAGTTTTTTTTTCTTCAGATAGTTTTATAGGAACCATTCTGGTTCCTATAAAATGTCAGTCTCGTCTTCCTCGTCGGTTGTGAGTTGCGCCCGTGTAATTTATATATGAGAGAGAGCGAAAAAAGCTTCAAGGGAAAAAAAACTGAGAAAGAAAAGAAGAGCCATGGATAAAAAGCTGCTGAGAGGGAGAGAGAGAGAATTTGCATGAATTTATGAATTTTAAGCAGAAGCCACTTTAACTCCACACACACACACACACAAAATACTTATGCATGTTCATACATGATGGGCAGAATTTTTCTGAGTAACCCTCTCCACTCTTGTGTTGTATTGCCTCTCTCTCTCTCTGGGAGATTAGTATTAAGAATAGCATGACAAGGATCGGGGAATCAGGAGGGATAGCGAAGAGCCGCGTGTGTGTCTATGTATGTGATGTGTGTGTGTAGATTTGAATAGGAGGTATACACAACGAAACATACGTGTAAGAGAGAGAGAGAAGGATATAGGGAAATAGTTTAGTGTGTCCCAGCTAAAAAGGCTGTTCTCAGTTGCTGTTACTTGCTGTTGTGTGTGTGCTGCTGACTTGCTTTTTTTTCCTTCGTGGTCGCATCGCAGGTGAAGTGCAAGCATTAGCATTTGGAATTAGCAAAGGATTGACTGTACAGAGAGGCAGAGGGAGAGAGGCAAGGCCTAGGAATAAAGTGCGAGTGATGAGAAATAATGGAGTGGAGAAGCCAAGAATGGCAAATGGCTGTATTTCTCTGTGTGCCTTCCCTGTGTATGTGTGTGTGTGTGAAAGAGAGAGAGAGAGAAGAGGACGAGGAAATAGCAAGTTATGTAGCACATTGCGAAATCAGAAAATGTAGCCGAAGTGGCAAGAGAGGCAGTACACAGTCGTAGACACACATACAGCATCTAGAGAGCTATAGGATAAAAAGAGAGATAGTGGATAGAGAGATATACACACTGCACTACAGTCTGTCTGTGCAAATCCAAATCACACACCACTTCATATGAAAAGGAGCAACAGTTGTGTGTGTGAAACGTAGTCAAATTAAAAAATATCGTGGAAACTCACTCACTAACACAAGAGTAGCAGAAGAGTAATAAAGCCATTGCCAATGACGAAGCCAATACACACACAACACACACACACAAGAGAGAGAGAGAATGAATGTTGGCTTTATGTGTTCAGTAAAAACCGCTCACAGGGTGAAATAGTGGAAGGAGCAAGAGGAGAGGAGGAGGAGGAGGAGGTGAATTTTGAATATTAGTATAATAGACTCTCTTTCGTATTATCCTCTGCCATGATGCATCTCTATCCTCCTTTATCACATCACTAATAATTCTTGGTCTCCTTACTTACCGTCATCATCTAATCTAGCATTTGAGGAGGCAATGCAGCGCGTCCTCTGTGTATGTCTGTGTGTGTGTGTGTATCAACTTCGCTGATACACTTTCAGTCAAAGAATCTGAGTAAAATAAAGCGATGTATAATACGCAGTTGTATAGAAGTCTTCTCTGTTGGAGAGAGAGAAGAGAGAGAGGGACGTATGACGTGTGTGACCTCATTGGGTGCTTGTAGGTGTGTACCATCTGTCCTATATATTATAATAATATCAACACACGACGTTGTGCATGTCTCTGCCTCTCTTCTATACTGTTCTGTGTGCTCTGACACACGATACACTACACACTGCTACTACAGACAAGATACGATTCCATCGGCAGGAATATGTCACACACTCCTCATAAAAGATATACTGTAGAGTACTGTAGACACACACACACACGGCAGTGAGTGAGTGTACATGTGGCTGAAGGAAAAGTGTTTCAAACTTGCCCACTTTGACTTGAAGTTGACTGGGAGGAGGAGGATTTCTCAATACATTAGACTATGGGGAGGGGGAGTAATCAATACTCTACTCCTACTAATATAAATTTAATATAACTCACACACACACACAGAGAAAAGAGGGAAGAGAGGGAGAGAAGCACATATTGTATACATGTACAGCGCAACAGCCACAGTCAATATTCTTGTGATGCCGTTTTACTACTACGCATTTTTATAAACTTGATCTTCTTCTTCTTCTCCTCTTGTTTTTCTGTTCTTGTTCCTCCGGCCGCTCTCCTTCTTTCTTGCTTTCTTCCATTCAAATTTGAAGACATTTGAATGTGAAAATTGGAATGAGGAGAGATGAATCGGATCCAAAAATTCTATTTGTAAATGTTCGAGACGAATTTTTTGTTTTTCATTGATACTCCGGAAACTGTTTTTTTTCACGACTCTCCAAATCTGAATTCAATTGTGCTGCTTTTTTTCTCTCTTTCTCTCTCTTCACCCTTACATGCTGTGGAGCTGGTGTGTGTGTGAGAGAGAGAAAGAGAGACAATTTATTCAAATGTTAACAGCCCTCTTAATTTACAATTACAATCGTCAGTTACTCCCCAGTTTTGTGACACTCATTAATTTTAAATAAATTGAACTTTGAAACATCTTTCCATCTCTCTTTGATTCTATGGGCTTCTTTTTTGCGCCACATTGTCGCACATGCAAAAAATTATTCTAGACTAGAATCTTTAAGGCTGAAGTGTGATTTAAATTTTTTTGATTTCCCAAATTTTTGAATGAGATTTGAATGAAATTTTGTGGACAAATTCGTACTCCCTCCTCCTTTAGCAAGTAACCTACACACACACACACTGTATGTGTGTGTGTGTGATTTTTTTCCAGCCAGATGGTCATTATTTAGTAAAATTAATCAAAAAATAATTTGCCAAATTCTCTGTCCCACTGTCTATTTCAATCTTGGTCAGTTTTGATTTTTGTATGGAAATTACGTACATGGAAATAAATGAGATAAAAATTGGATGAGCTCATACACACACTCTCTCTCTTTTCTCCACCACACACACACACACACTAACGTAGGAAAGGATGGGGGGAGTTAGTTGAGTGACGACTTGAGCACAAAAGTCAGTCACTATTTTTTTTAATCGTAATCATTTTTCATGGAATTGTCGGAGGGAGTGAGTAAGTGTTTCTTCCACACAACTTTTCGCTCTCTCTCTCTCTTCACACACACATAACACACATCACAAGTGCACTGTGCAATTTGATTGGGGATGGCCACGAATTTTTATCATGTACATTTACACTCCAAACACACAATACCATTTCATGAGACGCATTAGTTTAACCGCATTTTACTAGCCAACTCCGATCCAATGTTTATTAAACTTGGTACTACTTTTGCACACACACACCATCGTATCGTGTATGTGGCCATTGCAGGGTCAACTAGGAATCAAAGTGAAAAAGTGTGTGTATGAAAAATTGGGAATGTGTGTGGTTGTCTTTGGGAAAAAGAGAGAACTGGAGAGCTGAAATTGGAATGAGGAGAAGAGAGAGAGAGAAAGAGAGAGAGGTTGGGCCTTCTCATCCTCCTCCTTCCCTCATCTCCTCTCGCTATATATATGTAGATGAGGATGTTCATTTGGACTCACACACACACACACATCGAGAGAGAATGTGGACAGTCCGCTGTTCTCTCTCTACAGAACACAACACACGCATTTTTCTACATTATTCGTATTGGGAGAGAAGAGAAGTGAGGGTTCAGCCCATTGCATTGCCAATTGAAATTGCATTGGATTGATGACGTGAAGAGGAGGCAGAGAAGGCTTTCTTCTACATTACAAGTTGTAGTGGGGAGTGAGAGAAGAGTTTAGTATTCACAATGCGCACAATTTAACCTTCTTCTGGTTTTTTTTATATCGTGGAAAATTTTGTATGTAAAGTCAGCCAGGCTGTATCTCCTCCTTCTTCTCCTCTTCTTGTAGTCTTTGATGGGTTTACTTTTGTAGAGGAAATACATACAAAATTCCATCACATTATCCACTCACACACACACAGGCACACACACATAGTGTAGAGTTGTAGCCAGCTTCTTAGAATCAAAGCTGATCATGGGCTTCTGTTCCTCTTTTTCTTTTTCATCCTCGTTTACCTCCTCCCTCCTATTCTACAACTTTACTTCTTTCAAATTGAGTTATTCCGTACGTGTGTGAGTGTGTGGGGATTCGCACAATTTTCGCACAATCCTGGATTGTGTGTGGGGTAGGGTCGCAGTCAAATTGTCATAGATTCGTTTAGATTAAAGGTTGTAGATCCATTAAGAATCGTTTGTAAAGAGATAGTTCATTTTTCATAACAATTTTTTGACACTACTCAATTGTATGTGTGTAGATGAAGCAGACACACATACGACATTTTCTGTAAAAAATGGCGAGTAGGAATTGAACGGGAACAAAAACAGAAAGGATATAAAAATCCCAGACGGCTCTATTAACGTCTCTTTTGATTGATCAATGATGAGGAACGGGTGTGTGTAATAACATTGTATAATGTTGGGAAATGTGATTTTTAATCTTTATCCAATCCACAATAAAAAAATTTGCATAAGACGTCACACCTTCAAAAATTAGGTGTTATTAAAGAATAGACTTTTCTCCGTCCTCCCCCCTCTCAAAATTGGCTATAATTCCAATGGAAGAAAAGATAGACAGACTTGGCAGTTTTCGTACGTTGTTGTGACTGGTGCCATTGTCGTTGTCGTTGTAGAATGTCTCTCCCATGAGGAAAGGACTCATCTTGTTCAGTGTTTGACAGCGGCTGAGGTTACGGTTTTTGGCATGATCGTCATTTACTGCAACGACGATTTGCATTAACAGGGAGAGATATAGAGAAAGAAGGGAAGAGACACACACGATGTACAATTACCAGCTGCAAAGAAAAGAGTCTACGGCACTTGTTTTCAGCATCAAATCATCTTCGTCATCCAAAACCTTCATACAATAAAAAATGGGAACTAATCAAATATCACGTTCGTCTTCTCCATGAAGAGAGACAATGGAAATGTGGGAGGAGGGGAAAAATGACTTTTGATAGGACATGATAAGACAGGAGGAAGACGTGGACCACAGGAAGCTTGACAATTTTGACTTTGTAGGGCAATAAATACAGCGCAATAAAATTATCTCTCTCTCTCTCTTGGATTTCAGTAGCGCACTTCTCCTTTTTTATTCCTTTTTTTCAGTATAAAATACAGTCCATTAAAGTTCTGCAAGTGTAGAGAGAGAGAGAAGAAAAAAAAGAAAACAGCAATGTAAATTTGTATCTTTTCTGGACAGTTTAGTTGTACATCTTTTTTGCTCGTTCATTCTCTCTGAAGGTCGACCATTTGGAATGACGTCATTTACTCAGGACTGGAGAAGTGAGGTCGATGGAATTTAGGGAAAAAATGTACAATAGTTTTTTGCACTCCTTTGCTTCCTGTGGAAGCAAAGGAGCGAAAGAGAGAGAGAGAGATCAAGTTGAAGGTGCCATTTGATTGCATTTGATTATTATACTCAGATTTACATGTGAGGAGATGAGGAGGAAGATTAGCCGTGAGGCTGGGATGATACTTTTTTCTCTTATACTAGACAAATTTTATATAGGTTCCTCGATCGTCTCGTGTGTAGTGTGTGTGTGTACGGTTTTATAGGTAATTGAAAGAAAATTGTGATCTCGAGATAAATCATAGACGAAGAGAGAGAGAGAGAGAGAGAGAGATACACAGACACACAGAGGATCATATGATCATGAAGCGACCTACAATGTTGAGAAGGAGGGAAACTGCGTGTGTGTGTGTGTACGAGTTAAAAAGTAAAACATTTTATTGAGTGAGTGTAAATGGGAAGAATATATTTCATCCTTTAAGTAAGACAGTTTTTGCCATACCCTCGTCTTCTCCTTCTTGTACTACGGGTTCTACACACACACACACGTACTTGAAGGAGCTTCAAGCCTGTATTTAATAATTGGTGGTGTGTGTGTGTGCGTGTGCGTGTTAGAAATTCACCTTCAAGTGCAAGTCTCCTTTGTGTCTTGGACGAAGAGTGCGTAGAGTAGAGAGAGAGAGAGAGAGAGGGAAGAACCCAATGGATTTTATATTCAAAAAATTGTCTATAAAAATTGGTAGGGACACACACACGTTACCCCCTCGTATGGTGCGATGTGGAGTGTGTTTAAGAGACAAATAAAATGTGTATCGTCTTCATCTTTTTATGTCTGTACAAAATGACGTCCAGCTTTAAAATTTTTAACGTAAAGTTCATTCTCACACACACACACACAGTTTTCGGCTCTCCTCTTCTTTGGAGTCATAAACTTGACACTGAAATTATGTTGATCCGTCCGCCATCCCTTCTCAATTACCAAAGAAGATAAAATTAATAATCTCTTCTTCCACTGTGGGGAGAATAAGGTCTCAGAGAGAGAGTGTGTGTGTGAATTGTAATTGACCAGATTTCAAGGGAAATGACTAAATAAGTTCTCATTCCACATTTCCAGTTCTTGTGCTGGTGTGTGTGTGTGTGTGTGTTGGAGGCAATGAGATAAATAGTACCTGATACAGGAACAAGAAAGAGAAGTTTTTTGATTCAGGCTCAGCTACTCAGCTCGTTCCTCAGAGAAAAAATTAGACTTTGCTCCCCTCCATATGGCATCTCTCCTTCTCTTGGCTTGTAGATTTTTATAGGATTTTTTATTAAATTATAATAGCCATTAGTGGGCAGAGCTAAATTTTACCGTTTAGTATAAACGGCACCAAGAGAGAGAGAGAGAAGCAGAGGAGGAATTAATATGTGGCATTGGCACCACATATTTTCCATATTGGATAGCGAATATGCGTTAAAGAGAGAGAGACAGTCTCTTTTCAAGAGCAGCAGACTGTGTAGGATATGCGTGGCATTTTTAAATGGAGAGAGAGAGAAAAGTGTGTAAAATATTTAGATACAATCGACATTGAGAGAGGAATGGAGTGTCTCACGTTGGTGTGTGTGTGTGTGTGTGTGTGTGTGTGTGTGTGTGTGTGTGGAGTTTGCAAAAACTTGTGTGTGTGGATTTATATGTGTAAAGGATGTGTGTGGATGTGTGTGTGTGTGTAGTGTGTGTATGTGTAGGGGAGTGGAGAAGAGGAGAGAGTGTGTGTGTGGATGTCTAGGCCAGGATGATATGATGACGACAGTTAACGACTAATGAGCCCTTGAAAAGAGCAAGTATTATTATAAGCGATGACCTTAAGAGTGACACTGGCTTTGTGTGTGTGCGAGTGGTGTGTGTACAATGTGTGTGTATGTGATTTTGAATGCTGGTATGCCTTGCCATGTCAAGCCGAGTGTAGGATTTTGTATTTGTGTCTGTGTGGAGTTGTGGTTGACCTTTACGGCTTAACTCCATGGCTTGGCTAGAGAGAGAGAGAGTCAACGATGTCAGAGAGTCAAACTGACGATCAGGAAAGAGAGACGTGTGTGTGCTGTGTGTGTGTGTGTGGATGGGAAAACAAGTGTTGATCATAATTGCGATTGGGGACTAATCGGTTCTAATCGTGAAGCATTTCGTGTGAAAAAGAATTCTTCTCTGCACTTGTTATAAATGGTGCGAATTTTTGGAGGGAACTTTCAAAACAGGATTAGTGAAATTTATTTGAATTCCAGGATTTTATTTATGGGTTTAATATTTTAACGACTACTTTGAGGGAAAAAAATGATTGGATGAGGAATAAGGATGTTAAGTACGAGATATATTAGAGTAAAAAAGAGTGTGCAAAGATTATAGAAATGGCGAAGAATGAGTTTGAGTTTGTAGACTATTATTTAAACGGGGAGGAAGGATAATGTATTCATTTTCTTCAGCTCATTTCAAATTGAAAATGGGATGCGCTGTACAGTACACGATTCTTGAGACACGATCCTCTTTCATCCTTCACTCTGTCTCTAACTCTGTACGTAGGATTAGATCTTTGCAAATTTCTTGCGAATTATGCGAATGTGCACACTACACCACACACACACACACTTTAGACTACATTACATTATGGAAGTGTGGAGGATTCATTCTATTGGAATTTAATCGGCCATCTGAGCTCTCCATGTAATAATAATAATAAAATGATGATGAAGATGATGTGTGTGTGTGAGGGTGAGCTTCATTTTAGCACAATATTTAGAAAGGGGCCATGTGTGTGTGTGTGTGAGTGAATGTGTGTGGAATGAGTAAATAAATTATGATATCGATGAATTATTTCCAGCGTCGCACACACTAACCTCTCTCCCCCTCTTTTTTCTCTCTCTCTCTTGTGTGTGTGTCTATAATATAAATATACACAGCTCAGTCTCCTCCCGACATATTTATCCACATTAATGTCTTACGTGGAATTTTTTCCTCTCCTTCTCTCTTTTGAATATTGAATTTTAAGGGGTCGTAATAATTTAATGACGACACCCTTCGTGATTGTTCATTGTAAACTAAGCAATGTGTGTATGTATGTGTGTGTGTGTGGAGTTCTTCACTCTGCCATTGTCATTGTAATGTGAGACTAATTTCAATTTAAAATAGGACACACAATGTCTCTTCTTCTCTGCTGCTGTTTCATTTCATTCCATTTGAAGAAATTGATTTTTCAGTTGAATTTTTGTCTAATGACGTTCCCTCCTCCTCCTCCCTCATGAGGCACACACACACACACGGTTATGTTATTGTTAGGGAGTTGTGGCTTTGGCTTTTGTGGTCCTCAATTTTGCTCTATTAATTATGCGGTCTGTTGTATTAATTCACTCTCCTCTCGAGACTGACAAGTGTGCGTGTGTGTGTGGTGCAATTACATTATTTATGATTCACATTCTTCTATTAAGGTATGCTGACATACACATACTCACGTGACTTCTGGATAAATATCAAGACAGTCAAGACAGAGAGACAGAGAATGGCAATTTTGTCAATGAAGCAACTCTCTACAACTACAAAGAATTGGGCAGCTAGGAAATTTTTTGTAGATTGTAAAATTCCCATGCGACAAATTTTTCCATTTCCCCATTTTGAATGATTTTACATAAAAATCCGCTCTCCATTCTAAATGACAATTCATGGTCAGCTTTTGTCACTCTCTGTTCCTCTTGTGAGGACAGTGTGTGTCATCATCATGTCAGGGGTGCAGGGATGTTCATGTTGAAAGTTGAAGTGTGTGTGTGTGTGTGTGGATAAAACAGTATTTGAGGTACTTCTTTTTATTGTGTGTGTGTGCTCTGAAAAAAATGTGGCAGAATGAAAAAGGCGGAACGAGAATGAAAATGTAGGGAGAAAAATTTTGCAATTTACAATTTAAAAGCACACACACACACACACACACGATACTGATCACAGTCTGCCGCCCTCTCTTTCTCTCCTTCCTTTCCTCCATAGCACAATTATATAAGTCTGCATTCAGATTCATGTCGTCCATGTCTACAAAGTAAATAATTGTACCACACACTATCATTCGCTACAGTAAAGATTTGAGGAAGAGTCGGACTGCTTCGGAGTAAATTGGGAGAAAAATTGTAATTGTAATTTTTAAGAAATCTCAATTTTGAACGGAAACTCATTTTGAAGTGAAAATAATTTTTTTAAGAAAAATGACAACAGGGAAATTGTTGCGAAAATTGGCCGGATTTTATCGGGGATTGTACGGTAGAGTGTGGAAATAGATTGTTATGCAATCCGTTGAAAAAACATTTTTTCCAAACTTTAAACTAGACACACACACACGGAGAGAGAGAGAGGCTGGAGTGGTACAGTGTAATTTAATAGGTGCTCTTCAAACTTCAAATCTGTGTCTGTTAACTGTTAGGACTTCACCTTGCATCACAGTACGTGTGTGTGTGTGTGTATGATGACGTGCCATTATTATGCTTTTTCTAAATATTGGCTAGGTCAGGAATTTTCGAAGGATCAAAAACAACATGAAGAATACTATTTTTTCACGAACGAAACAACTTCCGCCCTAATCTAAATCATTTACATTTTGTCCAGTAATAAAAAATCTCATCACATTTTCATTCTGACTGGAGTTTATCAGAGTTTTGGGCTGGTTAGTCAAATTTGTTTTTTTTGTGGGAGGATACTTCGTCGTACTCGTTTCAATAGTTGACATTTTGACAAGGCTAAAATACACAGAGGAGGAGGAGGAGGATTAATTGGGAAAATCAAAAGGAGGATGAATAATTCAATGAAAATAATTGAGGATAAAATAAATACTGGATGAAGTGGGATTGAGGAAGCATTTTCATTTTTGACAGCCTCTACTCTTTACTCTACAGTACTCTACACTCTATTTTAATGAATGGATTTTTTAGATACTCTCGCTCAACCAATTTTACATTTGACCTAAAAACCAGAAAAGGTTACACACTCTTGTACACTTGACCCTCGACCCTTTCTCCGTCTTCCTCCTCTTTCCATGGGATGATGATATCGTATGTTGTAATGGAGTTTGTAGCAGTTTTTTTTTTTAAAAAATTATAGTCATGTATTGACAAAATATTTATTTATTTATTATTATGAAATTTCTCTTTTGTGATTCAGATTTTTCTTTAATTATTATTGTGTCTCGGGAAAGGATGATAATGAAAATTTGGTTGGATTATTAGTGTCTGGGTTTCCCTCTTGTCCAATTTATTATTCGACTGACATCATCTCTTTCAGTTTTGTTGAAACAATGACGGATTTACAATGTCAAATTTGGTGCATTTGGGAGGTGTGTTGGGTAATGACATAAAATTTTGTAAGTACAGCGGCACACGTGGGTGTCTGGAAAGACAAAGACAAGGAAAAGTGTGATGAGGAAAAATTATTTGTAATAAAATACTATTTACCTGGTCATCACCTCACCTGAAGAAGACAAGACTAATTATGGACAGTAGACAGAGTTTTTAACAATATAATAATAAAGTTTAATTACAATTCTTAAATGTAAATTCTGTGCGGTAGACTTTGCTAGAAAACTTTGCTGTTTTAAGATTATAAATTTTTATTATTTGCTACTAAATTTAAATTATTTTTATGCTTATTAAAAACTTTCTACGCTGATTAAGAGCAGGTTGACCTGACTGCTTGACCCCTAGACTTACTAATTTAAAAGCAGTCTAAAAAATTTTTTTGTGAAACTTCGACGCCGTTCAGGAAACTTCTGGGTGATGAGGTCAAAAAATTTACTACGCATTAAAAATATTCAAGTGGCGTCGAAGTTCAACAATGTTTACATAACAACTTTCACACGCTCATCTATTCCATAGTCAACCCGGGTAACAACTAAAATCCGGTAAATTGCGTATTAGATTCAGACTCTAAATTTCAGAGCACCGACGGATTAACCACATTTGATGTCACTCCATCCATTTCACCATCCATGCTTGAATAATATTTACAAATTAAAATAACAGGATTTATTCATTGTATTTGTATGAGGGAGGAACTAAAAAATTTCACATGAAGAAAACGATTTTTACATGGAAAAAAGCATTTCCAGAATTTAGAGATTACTATTTAGTCTTTGATTGCCATGCCCCTATCATCTCTTTGAGAAGAGCAAAGACGTCATGTTTGATATGAACATTTTTTTGTCCTCCTTGTACTCGTACTCAGTACTTGGATGAGGGGGCAAAGAAATGTGTATATTATTATTTAACTACACACTAACATATCACATAATATTCACATTAATGATGATGTACTGTAGTTAGTTACTGTGTAGTGGAGTAAGTAGGATTCAATAAATTTCTCTCTCTTTTGCTTCGACTCTGCTCTCTCCCTCCTAAAGTTAAATTTACAAGTTGCAGTTATAGGAGGAGTTGACTATGTTAAAATTAAAGTTGGATGGGTTAAAGGGCTGACATGTGATAATATTATATTGTAGAGAGAGAGACACACAGAGAGAGAGAATCCTAGTAGAAAAAGATAGAGCATGGAATGACAATGACGCTGTGTGTGTGTGTAGCAGGACTTTAGTTTCTAGTCGCATTTATACAGTATTATAGTTTTTGAAAAGACCTTGGCTCGTCACCACTGCCCTATCACCATCTCATGTGTGTGTACGTGTGTGTGTGTTGTACACTCTCTATTCTGTGCATCATACCCAATATAATAATAATAGTAGTTTGCTGTGTGGTTCTTTGGGTTTTTTTTCTGCTGGTTCTCTCTCTCTCTTTTATTTTCAAACTATCAAGGGCTAATCCAAATCCCGATATTCCACACACACACACACTGGCAACTACTACTCTTTCAAGTATTCCCTGACTGGAGGTATCTTATCACCAAATTCCCATTATTGTACACTACATAATCCCAATTACACACCATTTTATATATTAATATGAAAAAAATCCTGATTTGACTCCAACTGAATGGAGTTTACAGTATATTGTCCTCCTCTTCCTCCTCCTCCATTTACTATTATTTAATACCCCAGCGGAAAATAGGGATGCACGTATTTTAACACTACTGTAGTTTTAGTACACTAGGATAGTGTGTTCGTTATTTAATGAAGTCATGAACGTAGTTAAGGGAAATCTGTTGGGTTTTGGTGAGATAAAAATGGGGAAAAAATCAAGTTGTGACAATAAGTTCTGGAAGAATTGTGTCTAGCTGTGTCAGGTAAATAGACAGTGAAAATTAGTAATAGCCAAGGTGCATCATCCTCCTCCTCCTCTGCTTCTTTATCTTCGTCTCTCTCGTGTTCGTGTCTCCTGATTGTGTGTGGAGTTTGTATCCTTAAATCCCTCTCTCTAAAGCATGAAGATGTACTTCCGTCAGAAATGTTAATTAACAGATTAAAAAGAGTCAAGTATTCCAGTCAGAGTATTCCAGAGTACGAACAAAAATGAAGCGGGAAATTTGTAGTAAAAGATTTAATCAATTAAATGTTGAAAAAATTACACAAAAAAACCATTTCATTCTTCTGGATTTCTAATTTGAACTCTGATGTACAACTTGGAACTTGGTCACAACTCTGCTGTGTATGTATGAGTAGGGAGTCACACACACACACTTGCAGTCTCACGTCTTGTTCACAGAGGAGAAAGCCCATGCACAAGTTTTGAGAGAGAGAGAAGAAGAGAGTTCTATATTTATTAGCAAGGCCATTTACGTTTGTCGTTTGAGTTTCCACTTCCACTTATCCACTTGCACTGTGTGTGTGTGTGTGGAAAGGACAGAGGAAAAGAGAGCCAGCATTTACATTTTCAATCATCTATAAGGATCTATAATGTATCTCTCTATATGTGCGGATACTACATATGCACTACTTCGTTTTGTAGGACTTATGTAGCTTTTGTGAGGAGAGGAAGAGAGCGGCAAAACTTTTACAGACTCCAAGTAATGGAGGAAATCTAATAATGTCCCTCCGTATGTCCCTTTTTGTGTTCCATGCATATATTAGGATGTGTGTTCACAATTTTCATGTGTATGTACATCCGATACGATACTTCTTCCTCCCATTTTTCTCTCGCCCTTTCCTTTTCACTCCTCCTCCTCCTCTTCTTCCATGACTCCAGAATCCTGTAAGTGGAGAGTGGTCATCATGATTAGAGTTAGAGTCTCACTTTTACCTTGGTGGGCCCATTTTTTGTTTTGTTTTGATGACGCGACAAACTGACAACATCAAATAATTTCTCTAATTGATCTTCGATCCCTTTGGGATTTTACAAATTCTGAACGGCGTGGAAGTGCATCAATGAAAATTGAGGAATAAATTCTACGAGGGTCAATCCAATTGACCCATGAAGATCGATACGAAGGAATTTATTTCTTCTTCTTCTTTGTCTTTACCTACAAATATGAAAGAATTTTCACACCTTCCCCTCGTCTCCTCCTCTACAAAGGAGGTTACTAGTGTGAGAGGATCGTGTGTAGTTCCACACACACACACAATTTGTACAGTTATTTTTGAGAATGCCATATTTACTCGCGAAAAAAAATCTTCACAATAATTGTTCGCTAGGGGCTATGACTGAATGTGAATCCTCCGGACTTTTGAAGAGAGGGAGTGTGTGTGTGTGTATTTCCGTACACACAGGTATGTATCTGGCCCTCCTGTCTGAGTGCATTAATTTTACAGCCGATTGGTGATGATGAGGTCTTTTCTTGTTCTTCTGCACACCGTCCCTCATTCACACACACACAACTCACTCTCTCACTCCGGAGGAAGTGACGTATGTAAATCATCTGTGTGTGTGTCTGTGGGTCTGGGTAAACTTTGTGGAGGCTCACAATTTGGTGATATATTTAAAAGGGAATGAAAGGGAGAAGAGGTAGATAAATTTTGAGAGAGCCAAGGCGATGACGTCCACTCGTCTCTCTTGCTCTCTCTCTCACCCTTCGTCGTATGTTAGGGTGAGTGTGTGCATAGTTGATGGCGTATAGTAATTTATATTAATTTGTATAGTTTGAACTCCAGCCTTCTTCCGTCCATAGTTATTCATTAGAATTAAGACAAAGAGGAGACGGGAGGAGGGAGCAAGGAGGAGACGAGAGAAAAGATTCACTATAATTTTCTAATCTAATTCCCCCGCATCTATGAATTACAAGATGAGGAGGAGGAAGAGTGAGGATTGGGATGACTTAAGAAAATGTGAGGAGAGAAAGAGACATGAGTATAAAGTTTAAGCTGTGAAAAAGGGCCGGGGACAGATCAGACTAAACTAGACAATACAGAGAGAGGAGAGTAGAGGAGGAGGAGGAGACTCTAGACTTAAGTGACTGTGTTAGCAACTAATTTAGTTTTAGTTAGTGCTAGTTTCAAACTTACAGTTACACTCATTCACTATCACTTAAAATACTTTTTGGAGTAGACAGGACAGGAGGAGGAGGACATTGGACACTGGATAAAGTACAGAGGGTTTGGAAGATGTGTGTGTCTGAAGAAGAGAGAGGGTGAGAGAGAGAGAGAGAGAGAGAGAGAGAGGAGGAATCATCCAAGGTAAAAGTGGCTGGATTTTCGCAGTGGCAAGTTTTGGGGGGTTTTCCAGAGAGAGAGAGAAAGAGAACGGGAAGGACTATTGTAGGGTGACAAATTTAGGTGACTCTTTTATCCAAGATGGGAAACTCAATTAGAGTTCCTGGCAAGTTGAAATTTATCGAAACGTTTATTCGATTTTCAGATTGACAAATAGGCGAGGGGACAAGAGAGAGAGAGAGGGAAGGGGGAGAAACAATTATAGAAATCCATGTACTAAATGCTGTCTTCCTCCTACATAAGTATAAAAGAGGGAAAGAGAGAGAGAGCGTGTGTGTGTAATATATTATTATATCTCTTCCTCTCATTGTAAGGGAGAAGGAGTAAGACATGAAGCCTCCCGTTTAAAACTTTATTGAAAATTAATTACATGCTCAAAGTGAAACTCTCTCTCTCTCTCTCTCTCTCTCCGTGTGTGTCTCTCTCTTTTCTGGAATGACTGGAGAGAGAGAAAAAGAGAGAGAGGGTAAAAGGAGAAATTTGAATGTGTTTGTGTGTGATAGAAAGGTTGTGGATGTAAGTAGAGAATTTTTAAAAAAATGTTAAATATCCAATTTGGAATGTCAGGTGACATTTGAACCCGCCCGCCAAATGACTGGTGAATATCCAAGTTGGTCTGTGTTTCTCATTTGATATCATGTGTCTAAAAGGGGGTTCCCTGGCTGAAAATTCTTAAATTGCTCTTTAATTGTGGATGAGTACCATACTGTGTGTGTGTGTCTGCGTGTGTGTGAAGAGTACAGCATAGGGAATTTTTCTCAAAAGAATGTCACGTTTTACACACACACACGCAAATTGGGAATGGAGATTGGGTTTGACGGTTTTCTTCTCTTTGTGTGTGAGGGGCAGAGCTGGAGGGGAAGAGTGGCGGGTTTCGTGGTTCCCGATTTTTTCGGTGCATGTGTGTGTGACGGACATGGTCATGTCACCTCTGTCACGGGAGTCAATCCATCCATTAGGAGCATTTAAGACAGAGGAGAGGGAGAGGGAGATTAGGAGTGAGAGGGAAAACAACTGTGTTATTAAATAATCTATGTCTCCTCCTCCTCCTCCTCTGCCCCCATCCATATCAAATCGAGGATCAAAGTGACAGTGTCGTTGTTCACATGTCACATTGTCGTCTTCCCCTCTCCTTCCTCCTCCTCCTCCGTCTCCATTCCATCCATCCTGTTTAAATTTCAATTCGATCACATCACACATCATGCACTTCACCTTCTCTTCTCTCTCTCTCTCTTTGAGAGTGAGTGTGTGTGTGTGTAGTTCGGAAGGGGCATTTCTTGACGTGCTGTGCGATGTGGGGGACTGATAGTCAGTCAATTCAGATTCAGATTTTCGTTGGAGAGAGAACAAGAAGAATTTTTGTTAGCTCTCTTTTTCTTGTTCACAAATCCATTTTATTCACCCCTCCAATTATTCCAAAATACAGTAGATAATAAAAAAAATGTATGCTCTCTTTTCATGTCCCCTGCCTTCAATTTGAATTTGGATTTTAGATCATTCCCTGTTCCCAATCCACATAAAACACAACAACAAATCCACCACAAAAGAGGATTCCAGAGTCCTTCAAGAACATCCACTCTTCAATTTTTACAAGTCGAGACAAGTCGAGTCTTGGAGAGAGAGAGTGTGTGTGTGTTTTCATGTCTTTTTAATTTTACTTTTCATTCCGTTTCATCTTTGATGGCTACTATAGAGAAGAGAAGAAGGAGGAGAAGAGGAGGAGGACATTCACCCTCGTCCTGGATCAGATTTTGTATATTGATGTGTTATTCAGAGATTTCCAAAAATTCATCATCATTTTTTTCTCTAAAAGTGTTTTTCTACCTTCCCTCCCCTCTCTCCCCCTCCAATGTGTGTGTGTGTGTGTAGGATTTTTGCTGCGCTATTTTATTTGACAAATTTTCCAACACCGCTATCATCTCATCATTCTTCTTCTTCTCTTCCATTTTTGTCATTGTCGATCTTGATTCATCCAGTCCATCATTATTTTTTCAAATAGATTTCCTCGGAAAATGGAGAAATTTCAATATTCGTCACACGAATTTCGTCTCACTTTGTCCTCCCCTCCAATTTCTCCACGAGACACCCAAACTGAACTAGACATGTTTTTACAGGACACTCAATGATGCTTAAATATATTCGAAAAATTGTCTTCCATTTCTTTATTTTAAAGGACGTCAATTTTCATCCAATTTCAGTCCGAGATTTCATATTCGTTCAAATAAAATTGAAGAAAATGTAGCTTCGTTTTGTCCAGACAGAATAGAGTAAAATTGTCTTTTCTAATCATTCATTCTTTTACCAGTTCAAACTGAGGCTAAAATAGTTTTTCTGAGGGATTTTATTTCTTGACCAGAATCATAAAAACGGACAAAAGATCATTGTGCCCTCATGTCATTTTGATGGTGACTGTTGTATCCAGTCTGGACACTATTTCGTCACTTTGATAGTCAATGAACAAGAAGAATAATACATTTTAGTATAATTGAATGTTAATATTAAGGATGGACTCATATTTTCCTTGAAAAATGGTTCCAAGTCAATTAAAATTGGTTTCTTCTTCCCATTATCAAACTCTTTTGAGGATAGACTAGAAATATCCTAGTTCTATTGTACACAATCCAGAAACGTGATATTCCTCTCTCTCTCACACACACGCACACAGTATATATGTGTGTGTGTTGAAGATGGTTGGATAAATGTTAAAACTAAATTCAAATAATGACTCAAAAGTATATTAGCTGAAAGTTCCTTGTACATTTCCCTCTTCTGAGTGTGTATGAGTGTGTGTGCAGTGTGTGTGTGTGTGGAGTGAGGGTACATAATGTAGATGAGGATGTCGATAGATCAAGTAGGGAAGGTAAGATATTTTCCATTTTATCCTTGAGTTTTGTATTTCTTATTCTTGATACTATACAATATAATGGAGGGAGGGAGAGAGAGAAATGAGAGAAAATCCTTGAAGTCTCTTCCATATTTTTATTTTTAGCCACATTTCCATTAAAAGGGTTTCTTATCGAAGGTCGACTCTCCACACACACACTGTACACACACATACACACACAGAAGGAAACCTTCCTCTCTTGTTCATCCTTCGTCTGGTGGATCTGGACATGGAGTGGACTGGATGAGTTGTAACTGCCATGCCGCCAATACATTTCCCATGGACTGGAGAGACGAATCATTATTCCCATTTTAGCCATACTACAATATGTAGTCCACTCCTTGTATACTCTTCACGTACGCCTGTGTGTGTACTTAAGGGACTGGATATTAATGGTTTAGAGGGGGAGGAGATATTCTTATATTGTGCCAGAGAGACCCTTTCATTTTCACTTGACCATGTTCGCCGCTTACACAGTCACAGTCCTGACCCACACTCCTAGCAGAAAACCAATTCTCTATTTTACATACTAAATACCCATGGAAATTACTATACAAATTCACCTTTTTTCCTTTCCTCTCTCTTCCTCCCTCTTGTGTGTGTCTGTGTGTGCCTGTGTGTGTGTAATGTAATGTAATGGATGTGTGAGGTAAAGGGTTCAACTCTTTGACCATTATGCTCACATTGTGTGGTACTTAACATACACACAGGATACACTAATTCATGGATGGTCACTGTACAATATATATGTGTGTGAGCGAGAGAGAGAAGAATTCCTATTACAATGGTATATGCAAAATGGAAATGGAATTTTGAAGAGAAATTCGTGTGTGCATATCGACACCCATTATTGAGGTAGGGGGCATCCGAAACTCTCCATTGTTATGGGGTGAATTATGGAAAGTTGGACATGTTCTCAGTTAGGAGAGCAGCTAAACAGCTGTGCTTTTTAGATAGATGTGTCTGTTGTGTGTGTGTGTGGATGTGTGGGAGATAAAAAGACGTGACAATGCACTATTCTAGCCTCTTGTAAAAATTGTATTGATTTATTGTACTGGAGGTACACGAAGGAGAGAGAGATCTCTCTCTCTAGAGACGTGTGTGTAATTTTACGTATTCTGTATATGCAGAATATTTTCATGGAACTAGAGAATCAGAAAAGGAGCCTGGCTAAGATCGGATTGTGTGTGTGTGTGGACGGTGAAGGTTGTTCATTGTGAGGAGTGAGTGAGGAGTAGGATTAGAGATGATGAGATTGAAAATTATTAATGAACATTTAATTATTGTAAATATTGTAGGGGAGTTGAGTACAACCCTCTTTTAAAAAATTGATTGATAATGAAAGGTTATTCTGTCTTTCATCTTCCCTTAAAACTCCGACTCTTGAAATGGTAACTCGAGTAATTATAAATTTACACATGATTACACATAATATTATTAAACTGTACTGTCAAATGGTCATTTACAATACAAATGTCGACCTCCCGACTGACGGTCAAGTGGTCACTTGACTATTTCAAAGGGTGATAAAAAATGATAAGGAGGAGGATCTCTCACTTTCCTTCTCTCTCTCTCTCTGGAGTTTCCAGTTGGTTCAAGTTTTTTATCAGCTTACACTCATCCCATGATTACACAAAAGTTTGTCATCTGTGCCAATTGTAGTTGAGTCGTTTTGCAAAATTTTAAATCCATTAAAGCATTTGAAATTACACAAAATGTGGGGCCCAATTGACCCAAGTGTGTGTGTGTATTACGGAGAGAGAGAGAGAGAGAGAGAAAGAGAGGCGGCTGGTAAATCGGAATGATCCAGGACAAAAGAATTCTGTCATGATGTCAAAAGGGGAAAAAAGGGGTTTGTATTACGTAAAAACTTTGACATTCTTTCTCATGATGATACACACACACGCTCACTCTCTCTCAGGTCTCAGGTCAATAGTATGCTACACCTTTAGGACTTACCCAGGAGGGAAAATGGGGGAAAAGAGGGAAATCGGGGAAAAGGATTTATACGATGTTGTAAGGAATGGTTTTGGTAGTACGTGTGTGTGAGTGTGTGTGTGGGAAGGGACCATCTGTTCCATTGTCTTCTTTATTAGTCCCTGAATTGCGGACTTTGTAACTAAGAAAGAACTACTTCAACCCCTCCATAACTTACACAGTCCCACACCAAAGGTCACTACAAATGATCTGTAAAGAGAAAAAAGGAGGACCACTCTCAAGTTTTACCATACGCCATCATAATCCCTCACGTGACTGACTGCTTCCATTGTTGTAGATTTACAAGGGGCAGAAACGGCATTGATTACAAAATGTATTACGCAGATTTTTTTTGGTTGGGTCATTTTCCTGGAAATTTACTACGAATTTTTTGACTGGTGACTGTGTGTGTCTCCCACACAGATATGTACACACAGGAAAGAGAAGGACACGCACACACACAGGCATTTGTATGATTCTCGGGAGTAACATTTGTCATGGAGGAGGAAGAGGAGGAGGGAGGTGATAACTCTTTATCTTCAGCTCAGCTGGAGTATGAGAGGGAAAGCCGGATTCTTGTACAATGCAGTCGATACGCGATTACAACAATCGAGAGAGAGAGAGTGAGTGTGTGTGTGTTTTCGGAGGGAGAATTTGTAATCACACTCCGATTTTGTCCTGTAACCTCAAATTCTTCCCTGTCAGCAAGTTCGAGGTGAGAAAAAAATGACTAATTTCAGAAAATGCGTGTCTGCACTCTTCACATGTGTTGCAAATATTTTTGCACACTTTTTAAAAAATCCTTATTTTATCATCTGTTAAATTCTCATTACAAAAGTGTCAGTTTTCTCCACATGTGAGAGGACTGTGTGTTCAATTTTTTTGACGCGGGTCACTCGAAATTGTTCAGTGCTTTTTCTTGGACTTGGACGGGCATGGAAAAAAAATTTGGACGAGGGATGCGCGGACGTTTTGTTGGTGATGACGACGACAGCCTTCAATGCAAAAATGGCTTTTGGGGTGAGGAAGGAAGGTTGCGAGGAGTAATAATAGAGTTACCTGTAATGTGAGTAGGGAAAATTGTGGATTGCCATGCTTCATTCCATGGGGATCCGACAATTTTCTTTTTACACACACACACACACACACTGTACTCTGTACACCACGTCATGGACTTACGTATAATGTGCTAATATATAGGACAAGGATATGTAAAGATTTCTATTAATTTGCTCTCTCTCGGCATGCCCGAGCATCATCATCACGATGAATGATGAAAAAGTCTCTGACCTTGGAGAGAGAGGAAAACTTCCCTCCACTGTACACTACACACACACACTATTCTCTCTCTCTCTGCTAGACTACCATATGGCCATACAGTGTGGATGATGTGGATGGTTTAGCTATTTTTGTGAGGAGATCCTACAAATGCTCCTCCTCTACTGCGCTATTTATTTTTTTTCTCTCTATTTAAACAAGTGGAACTTGTCTCGTAGAAAAGAGAGAGAGTCACACACACACACACTATAGTAGACTATAGTAGTTCGTCTTTAAATTCGAGTTTTCAAGGGTCTACGCTAATTGGCCAAATAAAAACACACACACGCACACACATCCCTCCTGTACAATTCAGTGTCTTTGTATGGAGGGAAAAAAAGAGAAATTCTTGGCTTCAATGTGGCTGTGTGTGTGTCTTGAATGTAGATGTCTGGAGAGATTTTTGTACTGACACTTGTTGGTCCTCTTCTTCTCCGTGTATGTGTGTGTGCGAGTGTCTTGATTTTCCATTTTGTAGAACATTTTCTTTGATGTGGAATACCCGAATAATTTATTCTCTCTTTTCTTGGTTCTAGTGTGTGTGTCTACATATTGGCTTTACAATTTAATTGACTCTCCGATCAAATTGAGAGAGAGAGAGAAAAGGTTGCGCCATGTCTATTATACACGTAATAAAGTAGAAAATAGGGAAATTTCCCCCTTTCCCCCTTTTGACTGTTGATTACTCTCTTTTCTCTCTCTCTCTCTCTCTCTCGTGTGTGTGTGGAAAGAGGAGTCTTTTCCGTCATTTTTTCCTGGAAATGGAAGGGTAGGTTATGTCGGTGGAATGTAATTATAATTAATATACATGCTCGCTCCCTGTATTGCGAGTGTGTGTGTTTCCCTTCCTCCTGAATTTGATATTACGTATCGATCGAGCAAATACAAAATTTTTGATAGGGAAAGAGAGAAAGCTGTCATGCCAATGCCAATTTCCAATTCCATGCCAATACTCAACACAGAGAATAGAGACCTACACCATGGTGTATAAACACACAACACAGGCACACAGCAGTGTGTGTACATTTGGAATTGGAATTGTGAAAGAGAGAGAGAGAAGGGGAGAGAGAGCGATGGTTGACAGTGACCTTGGGGCCTAGTGCTTCTGCTTTTCTATTATGGCAGGTCAGGAATTGTGTGGCTGGTATTCTCAACACTAAACTTCCACAGTAGAGAATACATTGGATAGGTTCGGTTTCGCAAAACCGAAACACACGACACAACACGAAAGCCTTGTTGCTGCCTGCCTGGTGTGGGTTGTGTTGTGTGTGTGTGTAGCTAGGAATTATCGATTGTTTCAATTCGTACCTCACCGTCGACCTTCCTCTTCCCCCCTCCTCCTCTCCATAAACTCATCTCATCTATAATTCAAATGTGATCGTCGTCATCCTTCCATCATCATCATCCATGTCATCGTGTCGTCTGGCTTGTGTGTGCCTGTTAGTTGTAGTACCCGGTCATTTTTGAAACCATACAAGACTTCGGGGTTTACTCTATCTCTCTCGCTCTCTCCTAGTTATTTCGAATTATGGACTATTTACTTTGATATTTTATTCACAAATTTGATTTACTCAACTGGACAGTATGTCCACCGTACGGTGTGTACATATTTGTACGGGATAGGGGAGGGTTCGTACGTGTGAGTGAGAGAGACACACACACACAAACTAGCTGTGTATTAGATTCCAATTATGTATTTTTCTGTGTTTGGAAGTTTTGGGGAAAATTTTATTGCAGAGTATAGAAATATTGTATTGTATTGTTGGGCTAATTAAGAAGAATATTAAGAGCACGTCTACATCATTATCAAAGGCAGGCAGGCACACACATAGAGAGAGAGAGAAAGAGAGACATGTCTTTGACGTTAAAGTGACAGCAAGTTGTGTGTGTGAAGGTGCAAAAAATGGAGAGAGAAAGAGTGGGGGATATATTGAGGTTGACTTTGAACAAGACATTGGAAATTTTCCATGCATGAATCCAATGGAGTGTGTGTGCCTGTGTGTGTGTGAGAGAGAGAAGTACATTAGTATTACATGGATGGAGACATGGGATGACAGAGAGAATAGAGTGGAAGGTATAACTCTGTTCAAGTATTACAACCAAGTGTCTTGACTATTGTGTTGCTGTTACTGTGTAGTGTACACTGAGTTCTTTTACCCCCTCCTCTCTCTCTCTCTGTTTTTATGATTAGGCCTGGTACAATGGAATACCTTTACTTTATTGTTTGTTACCCATTCGATTCGTAGAGTACTGGAGAAGGGAGGAGGAGAGAATTTCGTTGAATATAATCAACGACCCATTTTAATTATTGCCATTATTGTTTTATTATTCAATTCAGAGAAAGCATCACGTGGTTGGGAGGTGTGTTGTGTGTGTGTGTGTGCGTGCGTTTGACAGTTTTGTTGCGTAATTATTTTTTGATGTGGATTTTTCAATAATTTCATTTTGTAATAAATTTTTTTGATCTACAATTTGGAGGTAACGGATCCATTGACCTTCCTCAATTGTTTTCGTTTAGACTATTTAATTTTTTTTCTCCCTTTCTCTCTCTCTGTGTGATTGGAGACAATCCTCTTTCAAAGGGAAAACTAAGGAGACTGGGACAGAAATAGGGTTCAATTTGTCCTCTCGGAGTTTTTCTTTCCAATTGGCTTTTCTCTGTGTGTTTGTGTGTGTGAGAGAAAGAGAGAGAGGTACAAATTTGATGATGATGATGACAGTTGGCACTATAATTTGAGAGTTACTAAAGTTACGGTCGTTGTAATGTGGGAGGAGGAGGAGGGCACTCAATTGAATGATCCTCATTATCCCCCCCCTTCTCTCTCTCTCTCTCTCACACACTATACATATATGTACTATGTACAGTAGTCTGAATTCCAACTAACTACGTCGCAGTTCTTTTTAGTTAACTTCAATTGTCGGGCTTTACAACTCTCTTTGAACTTTGATACTGGAGGAGGAGAAGGAGGAGGAGGAGGGGAATTTGGCAATATAAAAATTCAAGAGAATTCATCATCCTCTCTTTCAGAAAAGGAGTTCTTTTCTTCCCGTTTTTTTTTCAAAAAGAGATATTAATTCAAAATCTGTTTTTTTTGAGAAAAAAACGAGAGACGATGACAACAACAACAGCTTTGAGTATTGAGACACACTTTTCAATTCTTGGTAGGGTTTTGTTGCACACACACACACTTTTCCTATACATTGTACATATGAAAAAGTGAAGAGAGTCTCCTTGTCCTTTTTTCTCATATTTTCCACGGAGGAGACGAAGGAGGAGGAGGAGGACAGTGTTGAATATAGTTTGTTTAAACAAAGTGGCAATTTGCGTATCACAGTCAAAGGCTTCTCTCTAGACACTTGATAAACATGTAAAGTTGAAGGATTTTTCCCCGAAATACCCAGTAAGTCTCTCATTCTCTCTCCCTCCCTCCCGGGTTTCCATGACTTGTGTGTTCACCTTCGAAACTAAGTAATCAATAAAGTTGTATAAATGAATGATAGAAGTAAGTTACATGGACGTGTATTTGTACAATTATTATTTGATAGTCTCTCTCTCTCTCTCTCGTTCTCCGTCTCCCGTTTTTGTGAGACAAGTTCGGGAGGGAGGGAGGAGTATGTATTCTATTGTATTATATAAATAAATTGGAGTGGGATTACGAAAGGTCCACATATCCCTGACTTTCCAATCTACCGCAATGAAATGAAAGCAAAAGGGGTAAAAAGGGAAGGTCTAATAAGTTCCATGTTGTCTAAGGTCATTGATTTGCATTCACACACACCACTCCTCTAATTCGCATAAACAACTCTTGTGTTGTTTGCAAGGTCTCTTCTCTCTCTCTCTCTCTTGTGCCGTTGTTTGTATAATGGAACAGAGTGTGTGTGTGTGTGTGTATTTATACACACCAGACATGAGTTATACTCTTTCTCCTTCCCTTACCTACCCAATATTTCATGTTTATATCATCATGACATCCCACACGAAACGTACGACCAAACACACACATTGTAACTGATATTTTTGTCAAGGTGTAATGGGAGGGAAGGGTTTAATTAGGTTGTGATGTACAGATCAAATTGAATGGCGTCATCATATTGGAGAGAGTCTTCCTTCCTTCCTGTGTGTTCCGATTTTCTCTGGGGGACGGTTTGAAAATCTTTTCATTGTTGTACAGTGATTATCTTCGGATTATCTATCGGAGGAGCCAAGAAAACAATTTGGAATTGATTTCTTAACATGGTTTCTCAAAATTTTGACAAGATTTGAGAAAGATGAAGAAGGAGGATTTTTTTAGAATTGATTATTCAAAAGAAATCAATTTAAAAGTACCAAGAAAATTTTAGTTTAATTTTGTGAAAAAATATTCAATGGAGGAGGAAGTTAGAGTTCGATCAATATTTACATTTTTAAGTTTTGAGTGTCAAGATTTATTTACTCCCATTTATTCCGTATTTGTAGTGTAAACTTTGAGATGAAGGTAGAAAATATTGAGAATCGATTGTAGTAATAAAAGTTGTAAAAGAATTGATTTTTTCCAATAAACAACACAAAGGATGGGATTAATGGCTGCATTAAATATTGAAATCCATTTGAATTACTTTACGAAATTAAAAGTCAAAGAACATTCTAAAGGAAATTTATGAATGGAGAAAGGATTACTGGTTCAATTTATTGGAAATAGTTTATTTCACATGGAAGTGAGTCCAGTAAGAATTGTCCCATTTTTAAAGTTGACTTTCAAGGTGACGATTGGGTCCACTTCATCTTTTATTGACAATCCGATGATGATATGTCTTGAAAGAGACAGGAGGAAAAACGATGGTTATTCCCTTCTGGGGATCTTGATGACCTCTTCAACTCGTTCTCGTTTTGCTTTCTCCTGACTTTCCCCTCCTTCTCTCCTGCCCACCAATTTTTACTCTGACTCTGACTAAGGATGACCGGATGAGGATGAGAAGTCCATAATATGTTTCAAATATCCTCGTCGAACATTTCTTATCTTATTTTTTTCAATTTTCCATGACTCTCCATCGTACATGATAATACATGGAAAGGAGAGAGAGAGAGATTTTTTGTGAGATTCTCTTTTTCTTGTTTGATTCGTTTCATTTCATTGGCCCTTTACGTATTCACTTTGAATGAGATGAGCAGAGATAAAGATTTGGAGGAGAGAGAGAGAGTTTGGCACGAGTCGTGGAGGGGATAATACAGACACACACACACAGATTATGTACATGGTGGCTACAAGGTTACATCTTTTGGAGTCACAGAAGTCAGTCCTGAAGATGGTTTGAGTAAAAGTATTTTCTCTCTGTTTTGGATTTGGCGTAAGGATTAAGGGCTAGTGTGTGTGTCTGTGTGTGTGGAGGGTGGAGGGAGAGGGAGGGAGTGGGGACGTTGAAGAGACGAGAGACGGGAGGAAAACATGAGAGCAATCAATCATCCGCAGTATACAATTGGACGAGGTTTTTTTGCCATTAAATTCATTTGTCATATATGATATGTTTTCATAGTTTGGCCCTTTCTCCACAATACTCTCCTCCGTTCACCGTTCTCTTCCCGATTTCTCCTCCCTCCCTCCTCTTCTTCTTGGAGGTACTCGTGTGGGGCCCATTTCAATTCTCAGCCTCTGTGTGTGTCTTTTTGTATGGTCGTGCTAGACATGGAGATTGTAACAATTTCTCCCTTAAAGACTTGTATCCACTGTTCCTCCTCCTCCTTATCATTTTGATTTTGACGACTGGAGAAATTTTCCCCATATTATGTACAGCCTATGTATACATATGGAGGGGAAGGGAAGGAGGAGGAGACGAAGGAAAATAATATATATTTTTTAAGAAAAAAATCCCTTTCTCTCCGCTCCTTCCGTCTGTCATATAAGATTTCTAGAGAGAGAGAGAGGAAGAGAGGGGATAGGTGTGTGTGGCTATTATACTACACAGATTTTAACTGTAGTCCTCATGATTACATGACATGTTTACAGCTTTCGGTTGTGGTTTTCACAGCCAGGATAGATGAAGAAGAGGGAGGGAGGAGGTCGGGTGGGAATTTTGTACACAGCAAAGTTATCCTCCTCCGTCTCGTCTCACTGTCTAGCTTTTGTACAATTCAAAAAAAGCACACACACAAGAGGAGAGTAGACTGGATGAGGAGAGAAAGGGTTTGGTGATTTTTAAACTAGGAAGAAATTTGCCCCCTTCGGCCCCTCATTTTTATTCATAGACGCTGGAGAGGGGCTACGACTATCGGTGGACTTTCTCCTTTCAATTCTACTCGACTACAGAAAAATGTATCTGGATTTCGGACCATATTTTTGAAAAGTACGATTAAATTCAAATGCTGAATGCTTAAATGCTGAATCGTGAAACGTTACATATTATCGAGAGAGAGAAAGATTTTTGTTTCTCCGGTTTGCGGGGTGAAAGAGTCTGAGTTTCGGGGTTGACGGAGTCTACAGTAATCTTGGAGGAAGTCTCCTCAAAAGATACAGCGATGAGGGAGATACAGAGGAGGAGGATGAGCTGTCGCTCTGATGAACAAACTGGTCCGTGAATTATGAAAAACGATTAATAAATTGTGAATCTTTATGAGCTAAAGAATTTAGAATTTTTGGTGTGGTTGTACATCTCATCTTCCTCCTGGTATGTTCACTGTATGTATGAGACGAACATGAGAAGTGAGATTGGATGATGGAAGAATGGAATTTACAAGTCACTCTCCCTCTTTCTCACTCTCAGTTGACTTTCTCTGTAAGAAAGTGCAAGGAAAATGGGGCATAGTTTCCAGCTGGTTGAGCTTTTCCCGTTTCTTCTCCCCTCTCACTGCCTCTGCCTCTGAGGATGCGGGACACTCCACCCTCCCTTGTAATAGAAGAGTTGTGTGTGTGTGAATCTGCATGAAATCTTTCGTCTCTCTCTCTCTTGTGACTCACGATGAATCTCAATTAGAAGGCGATTAAAAGAGGCAAAGATTAATCATGATGCTTTGACCACATTATCTATTGATTATCTCATTAGGCGGTCGTGTTAAACATCTCAGCATTTGGCAGTCTCCCTTCTCTCTCCTTCCCCAATAGATGTTTGGTGTGTGTGTCTACACAATCCCCAAAGCACACACACACACGCAGTAACTTATTGAGAAAATGTATGATAAAGTATGAGGTGCAGGGACAAGAGACAAGACACAAGATTTTACAGAGAGAGAGAAGTCCGTAAGACAAAAGGGAGTCAAAACAGCTGCAGAGTAACTATAGTAAAAGATTCTCCTCCTTGTCTCCTCCCGATATATTGAAAATGTGTGTGGCGTGTGTGTCTGGAGGGGAGAGACAATAGATCTCTCTCTCTCTTCGGATCAGGAGAGGAATCGTGTGCGTATAAATAAGAGAGAGAGACGTGTGTGTGTGTCGTCCCTTGGTGACTTTGATAAAGTGAAAGATGAGGAGGAGGGGAGGAGGATGATTATAATAATGTTATGTCAGACTGATGATCGTGTTGATGGTGAGGATGATGTGGTGCTATGAATAAAATTATAATTAATTACGTGCCCCCTCCTCCTCTTTATTTCTCGAAGGTCTCCTCATTTCATGACATGCATCATCTGTATTGACTTTTACGGGAGGAGGAGGACGACGGTTGGTCGTGTATTGGTTTTTTGACACAAAATTTGATGTCTTGACTCTCTCTCTCAGCTTGGGACAATGACAGATTAATCAACACTCATGTGTGTGAGAGAGAGAGAGAGAGAGAGAGAGAGATTAGATTAGGGAATGAGGATGGAAGAAGTGTTGGAAAGATGGAGGAGAAAAGAGTTGGAGGATGTCAATTACCTGTATAATATGTTGGTTGTGAGTTAATTGAAGCTAAAAATATGTTTTGCTTGTTTGTATTTTTGTAGAATTCAATCCGTCACAATCTGTCCTTGCACAATCGGTTCATGCGAGTTCAGAATGAGGGGACGGGGAAAAGTTCATGGTGGATGTTGAATCCGGACGCCAAACCAGGGAAAGCTGCCCGACGGCGAGCGACGTCCATGGAGACAAGTAAATTTGAAAAGAAACGTGGGAGGATAAGGAAGAAACTGGAAAATCTCCGGAATGGTGTCATCGATAGTCCTTGTTCAAGCCTCAGTGAGGTCAGTCCTCCAATTTTCTTTTCTTTTACCTTCCCCTTGAATTTTTCCAGGACAATTTTTTCCCTTCGGGACTTTCCCGATATACTTTCTCTCTTCACGTACACATAAATGACGAGAGAACAAAATTGCATGAATTGTTTTCATTTTTCATTTCATTCTTTTTGCTCCTACTTGTGTACCGTAATTTTTTGCCTCTGGACTATGTATTTTCATATTTTTTTGTCTTCCTTTGTACTTCGTAGGACATTTTTCCGGGTCCAGGCACTGTCGATGAGGTAAAACTCTCTCTCTTCGTAAAATTATTTATGTAGTGCACGGCTCGTTTTCATGTAATGAGAGATGGGTGCAAATGATAGTCAAATTATTGTAAATGTAAATAAAAAGTAGAGAAATTTGTACTTCTTCAATGTCAATCTAAATTGTATTAGAAATTTTGACAAACTTCGACGCCGCTTGCAAGACTACAATAGACTCTTGGCTTCTAAAAACTTATTATCGCTCCCAAGGACAGTCTATAGTATGAATGGCGTCGAAGTCTAACAATTTTGTAATTAGTTGAACCCGACATAAATTTGACTTGTAAAATTCTATCCAATAAAATAATTTAACTATAATTTGCATTCCATCTCTTTTTAATAAATTTGTGATCTACATTAGTGTAATGCAATACGATGTAAATGATTTTTCTTTGCTATTTTTTTACAAAATTAATTAGTGTAGTTTTATAGCTTGAATGGTCCATTACACTCACCAATTAATTTCCACCGTACCTTTTCTGTCCTTTGTGCCTAACCTTTGAGCTTTCTTTCTTTGTCCTATATTTTGAGGAATTAATGAACAAAACGGGAGACTACTCTTACTTTTACTTTGGTCCGGAGTGGTTTCCAACGAATGTAATTTAATGAGGATCAATGCACACGAGAGTGTGACAGTTTATTCACCTCATTACTCAATATAATCTTTACAATTGTTTTTTTCTCTAACCCTACTCATGTGACATTTTTCTTTTGTGTTGTCGTCTGTTGACTGTCCGTAAATATATATATATTTTAGTATCAGAGAGCAAGACCAAGTTGGATTGTTTCTTTTTTCTTGTAAATAGATTCTAGTGTGTGTGTGTGTGTGTACATTTGAATTTGTGTTTGTGGCAAATTGGAATCTCCAAAGAACAATTAGTAAATACTAAATTCGTTTAGTTAAATAAATCTAGAAATTCCTTTCCAATTCTAGGAGGTACAAGAAAGATATAATAAGACGAAGATAGTACGACAGCTGGAATTGTGTCTCAGAGAATAGTTTGTTTAAGTGTGTGTGTGTTGATTTTGATTCTGATGACATGTCCAGATCAGGAGCTCCAGCTCGAGCGTAAAAAATCCACAATGAAAAGTTAGATTAGAGACAAGTCCCCTTTTTTCCGAGATAACCTTTCCATTTTTACACACTGAGAAATGTCCAATTTTTTTATACTCTATTTTTTGCGAGTCATCCTTTTTACTAATTTGTGGTGGTGGAAATACACACCGTAAATGTTGTGTGTGTGGCTTTTACCTTGGCGTGTCGCAAGGAGAGTGTGTGTGTCATGGTGGTGATGACAGTGTGGGTGGAATGTTTTGACTACAACTGTCTGTGTGTCTTTTGACAGTTGGTAGGAGCCAACAACTACCTTGGGTCGTCATCAAATCTGTCTCCCGATTTCCGTCCACGTGCCAGCTCAAATGCCAGCTCTTGTGGACGTCTAAGGTAAGCCTCCTCCTCTCTGTCTGACCTACCATCTTACGCAAAACCAGAACCATGACCAATTACAATGTGTGTCTTGATGAATAATAATTTCCCTTCTCTCTCCTTCTCTACTCTGTAGTCCTATTCTTCGAGAAAACGTTGATCTCCATGGAGACTGTCATGATAACCAAGTCCCACCTATGAGTCCATGGGGAGGTGACAGTTATTACACTCCAACGTCCAGTCATTATGAGAGGTGCTCACTTTTTCCAAAATGGCATGAATTAAACAGGAATATTTAATTGACAGACTAATATTTGAAATATTGTGTACATGAATGCAGATACATTGCTGAAGAAGCGTTGGCTGGAAACCTCGCAAATAATATGAAATTGGGTGAGCCATTAAACAGCCCAGAATTTAACTTTCATCATAGTCCAGGAACAGCTGAGCCGGTAAGTAAAAATACGAGTAAAGACTGAAAAACTTGTTTAACTGGACAAAAGTTACATTGTATTTTATTTGTTGTTGTTGTTGTTTTGACAGACTTATAATACCACAGCATCCCAGCAACAATTTAGAACCGGCAACCTGCGGGTAAGTGAATAATTCTAGTCTACTCATAAATTTGTAAAGAAAAAAAAATGGAAAATAATTTTTTGAAATCTTCTTTTCCCTGAAAGGATAACAATGATTTTCCACAATACAATGCGTACAATCCGGGGAATGTGAATGGGACGGCGGGTGGACAACGTGGTGTTGTGACAAATAATCATGTCGTGGAAACAAAAGCAGATCTTGATTTGCAAGCAGATTTTATTGAACAGTTAGATCCATCGTGAGTCAAATAACTTTCTCTTCCTTCAATAACGTACAAAATTTTTCAGTTTCTAATTGAACAGTTTTTCACACTGACTTAATTTCTCTCCATTTTTAACCAGGTTACTCAGTCTAGGTGACATGGATCCAGCCGAACTCAGTTTAGGTGACATTGATTTCAATTTTGGTGGTGGTGCTGCTCATGTTCTTGCTCACGCTCAGATACAACAACAACATCAAGGTTGGTCATCTTTCCCCTCAAAATTGTTTTTTAATAAATAAAGCTTCATTTACTGCCATTTTTTCTTGTACGACAATCCCTTCCCCCTCTCCCCAAAGACAGTTATATTTTTAATTGATTACAATTTTTCCCCAACACCTTTCATCCGTACATAACAGTAAATATGTGAGAGATTTAGTAATATTGTTGTTATTTCCCCCAAAGTTTTTCCATCTCAAAAGCAGCGTTCAATTTTGTTCACATTTATCCATACTCATTTAGTAGAATTGAGTAGTAGATTTTTAACAACCATTACAAACAATGTGTGAGGAATTTATTACAGGAATTTCATGTTGTTATTCTCCACCATAACACAAATTGACATTTGAACCATTTCACGCATTTCCCATATCATACTCATACATAATTACAAAGTTTAGTCAGAGGAGGAAATTGAAAGATAAAATGTGTGTCTGGTTTCGCACATTTAAATCCCAACAAAGCTTCTGAAGGGGATTCTCATGAAAATAAATTATGAATTGGGAAGCTCGGGTATACAAGGTAGTCATAAAAGGGATAAAGTTGTCTTTAATCTTTTTTAACATGTAAAAAAGTGAATGATTCAGATTCAGATTAGGGATTCATACTACATAAAATTAATTGTGGTTGCATGGGTTTGCCCATTCATTTTTTTATTGTACTACGTCTTTTTTTTGTTGGGTGAACAAAAATTACGCACTCTTGGATTTGCACTGTCCACTCGTAAATAAATCGTAATAAAAACAAAAAACGAGGGGTCATTTCACACTCCCTTCCTCCCTCCCCCACCCTTTAGTCATCAAAGAGTCTAATTTTACGAGGATTTTCCCTTCCCAGTAAAAGAGAGTGTGCGTGTGTGGATCATAAAATGTTTTTCTGAAGGAGAATGATGAATTTTTAAACGAGAAGATTAATTTACCTAAAGACTGCATAAAGTATTATTTGATAGTTTGATGGTAATCAGTGTAATAAAAAAATTGTAATGTTTAATTTCCTTTGTTTTTCTATTTTTCCGTGTCCTGTCCTGACTACCGTTTGCTGCTGCTGTTGTTGCTGATGATGATGATACTTTGACCTCATCTCTCCTCCCCTCCTTCCATGTCGTCCCTTTGGAATTCTTGGAATGGTTAATTAATCAGCTCAACAAACAATGATGTTCAATCCCAGCTCGATACAAAATATGATGCGGAATCCTTTGATTGGGGTGGGTTCAAATGGGAATCTTTTGGGTGGGACGACGTCGAATAATGTCACTGTGACCACTTGTCAACATGTTACGATGTGAAACACCGAAACATTTAGGAGTTTAAAAAAATATGTCAACGTCAGCGTCATTAAGTATATATTATACTATTACTATACTATATAAAATATAAATAATGTAAAACATTACATACACGCTATATACAAAATATATATATATTATAAACTATATAATATTATATAAAATATAGCTTGATGAAAATGCGGTCCGAGCCCTTCTATTTTTTCTTAATTATTATTATTGTTACTATTAATTAATTAATTATTGGTATTTCATGGATATTAACCCAAAATTTCCATGCACACAGTACGTTACATTACACACACACACACTACACTACACTACACTACACTACACTACACTACACTCACATTACACGTAGACACGTACAGATATAGTAGACACAGAGAACACACAGTTTACAGAGTACACACACACACCAAACAATTTCTGGACCTTTTCGACCAGAATGAGAAAAAAAGGGACTTGGAAATAAATCTATATAAATTTAATATAATCAAATATAAACAAAAAAATAGATAAAATAAACCAGTTTTTTTCAAAGAAAGAAATGTCCACTTTTTTTTATTTTATCTTCTTCCAATGTTGATTGTCTAATCTTCCATTCATTTTCTCAATCCTCATCTTCATATGCATCTGTACAAATGCATGAAAGTAGAGAATGTTGAACTTGAACGCCGTTTACTTGGGACAACGAGACTATTTTCTGTTGTATTTTCTATTGTAGAAACAAAAGTTGCATTTACGAAGTGAGCGGCGTTGAAGTTTAACAACTCACAGTTTCGGGTGGTTGGCATAAAATTTCGGGGATAAAATTCATTTTTTTTGTCTCCACGTCATCTTAATTAGGCATACAATATTAGAATTTGACTATGGAATTTTTCAGTCTGTACTGTGGATGCTGTAAGGATAATAATAATAATATGCATTTAATTGTACAGATCATTCACTGTCCATGTAATACCTCTTAAGTATGTAAAATTATCCTGACATGTTGGGATTTTCCGTGGACGAAGGACATCTCTAATACTCTTCCATGGATTCCTTATATTATATTAGTCATGGCATCGCAAACTTTATGATTTACTTACGACCACACACAAACACACACATTCCTTCCTTTGTCGTCATAAAGAAAGAAAGTGTGGTGATGTTGTACACACACGCAGACTGCGAGTGTGTGTATTTTGTCTGTCAAATGAATTTATGACTTTTATTGAATTTAAATGCTGCAATTACTCAGAGTGTCCATCCATTCCATTTCGTACAACTACGCAATATGTCTTTTAGTCAGTCTCTTTCCAAATATAACTTGAGAGTTTTCATTCGTCTCAGCTTAAGAACCCATTTGTGCAAAAAGGACTTGGTCAACTATACGCAAAAATTGTAAAACAAATTTTACTATAGATATATAGAATCCATATAAATATTAAAAGAATTTACAAAATTCAGCCACTACAATTTCCCTACGTTTTCCATTATTTACGTAATCTCCACTCGGATCCACATCTCAAAAGGAAATTACGGAGGGAAGACACGGAAAAAAAATAAGAGAGCCAACAAGAAAATTTTGAGACTAGACTGCCAAGGATGAAGATTAGCCAATGATAGAGTGAAATAAAGGTGAGTTTATTATTACATGCTGATTTAATTCGCACTTGTACAATATGTACTGTAGTTATACCTTCAAGATGGGGATTCAGACATGGTCGTTCCTGAAATACTACATGATTCTTGTTACGGAATAATTCAATCTGGATCATTTTTGAATGATAATTTTGAGTTTTTTACCCTCTCTCTCTCTCTCTCTCTCTTCTCATGTCGACAGTCGACTACCGTCGGGTTAGAACGAGACATGTTGAAAAGCAGTAAGTAATGTAAAAAAGTTGGTAGGAGTGAAACGAGGAGGTGGACTTGATAGTCAGTTTTATTCGCAAAAAAAGTGGCATTAGATATTATATAATGATATATAATAGACATCGAGTACAGCTCTCAAGCGAAACCAAAAGTCAAGGTTGAATTTTTACTGGTACTGGCTATCCACGAGACAAAAGGAAAGGAGAGAGAGAGTGAGATGATGATGATGATAGTTACATTACCTACCCCAACAGAACTTACATTACATTCACACAGTTACAAGGACGCGTTTTCATTCTCGGGCCATTATCATCCTTCTGTATCTTGTCATACGTGTATAAGCTTCTTTAATCCTACCCAAAAAAAATTTAGCATTTCTTTTCTCTCTCTCTCTTTCTTTCTCTCTCGCCATTTACAAAGTGAAGGAAGGTTATGGTTTCACCATTAGCTGCGGATGAAGTTTACTTCGTAGGTGAGAGAGAATGCGAGAGTGTACTATGTGTTGTATAATAGACAGGTATGAACTAGTGTAACTAGTGTACAGTGTGCCAAACAAATAAAAGACACTCTCAAGAAATTGAAAGAAGATGATCTAGGAATCAAATTCATAAGAATTTTTTTAAAAAATTGTAGACAATTTTAATTGAGATTAATACATTGGTGGTACATATGTATTATTTTATACTTGTCAGGTATCCAAGGGGTCCTTCAAGGGCCCTGAATAAATGCTTCAATTTTTATTAAACGTGATGGAGACACGGATGAGAATTAATTTTAGAAATGGGCATTAAATATTTTTGTCAAACTTCGACGCCGCTCGAGTCTTCCTACATTGCAAAGGGATGCTGTATTGCATAGTTGAATTCTTGTGTGGGATTGCATAATATCATTCCTCTGTTTTATTTTTTTTCTTCCCTATTTATCTCTTTGGACACACTGTATATCGCACGAATATCATCTTTGATTCCACATCTCCTCATTGGAATATTACCTACTAAAACGTAACCACAATAATGATGACAAAAAAAACTGGACCCGACTTCACGCTCACAAGCTCTCTCTCTCAAGCTTTCTGTCTCTCTCTCTCCACATTAACAAATTCTCTTTTTTGAATTTGACTGTACAATAAGTGTAAAAGGAAATATTTATCAGGGAATGATGGGATGTGAAGTTTTTCCGAAATTGCATTCACAAGTCCTGATAAATCTTTTCTTTTTTGTGTATGTGTGTTTGAGAGAGACTACTTCTGTCTACGCAAAAGAATTGAGGGGGGAGGGAATAGTCGTGAGGTAGGACATGGTCTCAATGAAAAAACAAAAAAAATACTCACTCTCTCTGTATTACACCATAACCAGCAATCCTTCTCTCTCTCTGTGCGGAATAAATTTGCAATTATCATATTCTATTCCCTGTTCTTCCATGGTATAATATGTACATACGCACATTTTATACTACTACTACTACTACTGTAGGATCAAGAACTTGTTCCTGGATTTGTCCACAACGACCTCTCCAATTTATTATCATCTTCCTTCTCCTCCTCATCCTCCTGTTCGAGTCAGTTTTGGAGGAAAGTTGTGGAAAATTAAATGGACGTCAAGTTTAAAAAGATATATATATCTAATGTATGAATTTTTTTACACTCCAATCCCCGAACCGGATTCGTTTATTCTCTGTAGTATATATACTGTAGTAAATTGAACTATAAAAGTGAGATGAAGATGAAGGTTGGTGGTGACGGTCGGTCATGCCTATTTTTCTCTTTTGGTGAGATTAAGAAAAAAAAGTTAATGGACAAAAGTAGTAAAATTCTTCCCCTTCACAAAGTACCATGATGTAATTTAGATTATGTAGAGGAGAGAGAGAAAATTAAAAATTAAAATATGAAATTCTATTTCCATAGCTGTCAGTCACAATACCCGACCCCCACAAAAAAATTTGGTCCATAATCCTTTCTAGTATTTAGGATTCTGTAGACATACCAAAACGTACCTTAGTTATACCTTAGTGTGTATAAAGATAACACACACAGACACACACAAACCTGATGATGAGAATTTTTGCGGACGATGAATTTCTTTGGTCCACAGAATTAGAGGCGGATCATTCGCTAAAGAGCAGTGGGCAGGGAGGCAACAATAATTAACTCTGTCGGTCAATCATTTCAGATCAAGCTCAAAAAGAAGTATTTAAGTAGTTTCGAACAGGAGAGAGAGAGAGAGAGGAGGGGGGAGAGAAAAAACCAGCAAAAATCATCAGAGAACAAGTATAACGTATGCAAAAATCACAGTAAATATGCATGTGTGATGTTATAATGACGAATTTACTCAACTGCGTCTTGTAAAAGATTCAACGTTATATACAAGAAGAATTTAATGAAGAGAGAGAGAGGAAAAAAATTGACTCATTTTCTCCTGAGAGAGTATTACATCCTTGAGACTGGCCACGGTTCAAAGTTCACCACGAACAGAACTTGTTTCCATTTTAATTTTTTTTGCATACACATTCTAAAATATTCTTTTCTTTTGATTAGTAGAATACTATGTACTAGGGTAATCAGGTGGATTAGTTCAGAAGTTAATTATCCTTAATTTTTTTTTCAGAGTGAATCTCCTGTGAGGAAAGACAATTTAGGGATGCAATTTTCAGTAACACGTATCAGTGCTTTTTAACATATGCCCAATTAAAATAGCGGATTGCCGATCGGTCAAAAGTGTTGCCATCGCCATCGCCCGGGATCTTAGGGAAGTGCGAGGGTTCGTGGCGCTGAAGACCGAACTAAGAGGAATTCGGGTTTTGAAAAAAGTCGATATTTTGTGCGAATAAAACCCGAAACGGGAGAGTTGGAGGGTGAAGAGAAAGTGACGGGACTGGTGCAGACTCGGGTAGTGGAAGTAGGTAAGTTTTAGTGAGTTGTCATGCAGTTTGTTGGTGGATTGTGTTTTCTCAAAGTTTTACGTCCTTTTCTTCCTATAACGCATTCTTCCACGACTATGTTTTGACGTACATGTTATTATTATTCTATAGGTTCTACTTCTGGTGTTGGTGCATGTCAAGTTAAAGTGCAGTAATCCATGGCACTTTTCTGATTCCAGCACATACTTTACACACACTGGATAGATAGAGAGAGAGAGACCTCCCGAATTCCGAACTGAGAGACCCTCTACCCGTATAAAAGGAGAAACGGAGTTTTGACAGGGACACTGTGTGATCTTGCCCAAAAAATCGATTAGGGTGGAGGATCATATAGTACGGACACATACTTTGGTCTTCTCTGTCCTACAATAACAAGTGTTACTCTCTCACTCTCAAGTCAAGAAGAAGAAGGAAAGTCAAGTTCGTTCGTTCCATCTCTGTCTCTCTTCCTCTCCTCCCTGTCCACAGATTGACATTGGTGGTGGTGTCAGGGACACATTATTGGACAGCAGAGAGGACACACACACACACAAAAACATCAGCATCAAAATGCTATCGGGGTTCACGTCCCAGTTAGGTACATTTATTGGCAAGAAAGCAACGACGACTACTGAAAGTACGGAACCGTTGCAGCCCTCCTCTGCGGATAATACTACTACACCCTCATCCGATCTCAAAGAATCCCAAGAACAATCAACTACTGAAGGGTGAGTCCTGATTAGGATATCCTTCAATTGTTCTCATCAGACATATTTCAAAATCCCTTTTTTTCCCAAAAAATATATATATTTGTATCATTTTTTTTCTCTCCATTTTTAATTCATGCACCTCCCTTTTCTTCTGACAATCAATCATTACATTTTATTTATATTACTGATTATCTATGATTAGAACAAATATTTTGATTGACTTGATTATAAAATTATATGATGATTTGTTTTTGTTTTTTGTTACACAGCAGCTCCGCCAATCCCACAACCATTTTAACGTCTGTTGCAGGAATTCGTAATCATATTCCAGCATTCCCATCCTGGTTTAGTGGGAATAAGAAACCAGAAGAAGAAACGACTATTACTCCTTCAACTTCGTCACCACAAGCAACTCCCAAAGTCAAGTCGGAAGATGATGATGCAGACAGGTCTAGTGCGACTGGTGGTGCTGACTCGGATGAGGTAGACATACTTTTATTAATAATTATTTTATCGACTTCTTTGGTCAAAACTTTATTATTATTTCTTTAACATCTTTTAAATTGAGAAATTATGGAGGAACTTTTCCTCAACTGCCTTCCTCTGTACATCTGTGTGGATCATTTGACACACCAGTTATTCCATTTTTTTTTTCTCTGCCACTCTTTCAGCAAATAAGTGAGGAGGAACCCGGGGCTGCAGCTGCTGGAGGACCAGGAGGATTAGATAAAGTCAAAAATCTTGGAAACTTATTGTTCTCTACAATAAAAGGAGCTGGTCAAAAAATAAAAGAAACTGTGAGTTTTTTTTACCTTTTCAATTTATTTGAGTAGTTTTTTTCTGATTATCAATTATTAATCTTCATTACTTGTTAAAACTTTTCTTTCTTACTATATTAGATAATGTAGTTATGTTTGTATCAAGAGAAAGAGAGAGTGGAAAGTTTATTTTCAATTTAGTTTGAACATTTTAAAAACAAAAGATTGACCCTAATTTTCGTTCGTGTCCTGTCTTTTTTAGAGTATTCTAGGCGAATTTCAACGTGAGCATGAAAGTTTCCTCAAATCAAAAGGGAAAGGAGGCGATGCATTAGTTCCCTGGGTGGGTCACGCGAAGGAGGAAGCACTGAAAGAAGAAATATTGTCTTTATCTAACGACCGTCGTAACTTTGTACGTTCACCACCTCAAGGTAAAGAAATTATTGATATTTAATTAGTTAATACTCTTCCACTTTTCAAATCACTCTTAATATTAATTGATACCGTTTTTTTTGTTCAAATGAAGGAATCAATTTCCAATGGGATTACGCCACAGCTGCACCTGTTGCAAAAGCTATTCTGGCCCAGGATCCCAATCTCGAGACTATGCGATACACGTAAACATATTCAAATTATAAATTTTTTTAAAGAAAATTTTTTATGTAAGACATTTGATTCAACTCTTTTTTATTGAGTCAAATGAATCATATTACATAGAAACTAGAAATGTATGAATTGAAATTGATTGTATTTGTGATTTTAGACTGGTCCCCAAAGTTATAACGGAAGAAAATTTTTGGAAGTGTGTAAAAATTTATCGTCAATATTTTCCAAAATTAATGATTCTTCTTAGTACGTTGACTAACATTTATTTTTATTGTTTCTCCAGGAACTACTTCTATAGAGTTCAACTTTTAATTGAGTCGATGGGTGAGTCCTTCCACAAATCATTTATAAAATATAGTGAAATTACTAGGAGGGTATTAAGAGTAACCCAAATTGAGTCAGAGAATGAGGTATTTCAGTAGGGTCACACACACACACACAATTCTACATAGTGTTTCGTTGTTAACAGGTTCTCACCCAAAGTTCCTCACACACACAGAGTGTTAGTGTTGTCATTCATGAATTGTCTAATTTTGAATTTTGCTCCAAGGTTTCAATTTTTTTCTACGACCTTTTTATCCTGACTGTCAGAAACATGGCCCCATGATACAGTGAACAGGAGAAACTTGTGATTATGACATTATGTATAATGTTAGAGTTTCAGTTATTGTATACAGGGAAAAGTATGTCTTTCACATACATCTAAATATATATATTGAACCAGTCCGTGGGTAAGAGATTCCATTCTCTCTCCGTCACGTCCACATCGTCTGTTTATCAAAATTGCACTGTGTCCTCCTCTCCCGTCTCCTTCCCTCCCTCCTTCCTTCCCGTACATATAGACACGCTACATCTTCTTCTTCTCCTCCTCCCACTATAATGGAGTATATATATATATATAGTTATACTGTGTAACGATGCAACATGCAACAGGATCTATAATTCATTCAATGTGTTGTCACAAGCACTAGAAGTAATAAAAGAAGAAGGATTGTGTGTAGTCAGAATAGCTAGCATTCTGTGTGGTAATCCTATACATTCCCCTAATTCCTCTGTTGTCGTCTTTCTTTTCTCCCTTTTTTTAACATCAATGTTGGTGCGCAGCGGTTTATCTTGTAAGAGTAAATGTACAATACTCATACTCGAATACACACACGTAATACTTTGTGTATGTGTGTGATATAGTCAAATCCATTCATTTTATATTTTTGCTATTTTTTCGTACTCCCATGTACTACATTTTCTTTTGTTTGACTTTCCCCTCACACACACATATCATATTAGCTTGAGAGAAAATGTTTGTGCAAAAAATGAGACGAAAAGTATACAAAAAAAGCTACATTGTATTAGGGACAACAACTTTTTCCAACACTTGTGTTCGTGGTGAAAATTTTGACACTGTAAAACAATCACCGGGATATAATGCTTAATCTTTTTGAATGTGTAAAAAATCTTTTTCTTTAAAGAAAAAGATTCCATTTTTGTTTCGGGATGATCAAAATTTGTATTCGTAGGGTCAATTCTTTTCTTTTTTTGTTTGCTCCGTTTTTCTCCTTACAAGATTGGTCCTCACACAATCATTCATATCTTATAAATAATTCAATATACACTGGGGAATACAACCGTTCTCATTATTTGTTTCATCCTTTTTTCATCCGTTCTTCTATTCTGTATTTATCAACTTTGTGTCACATCACATTTCTGTTAGTTTTTTTTTTCATAATGTATTGACAATGTCATTTTTTAATAATTCATCACACTAGAAGCGAGAGGAGTCTTAGATTTCTTTAAATGATTGAATAAACATAATGGACATTGGACTCTTTTTTTCTTTTCGTGTGATGCAGATGATACAAAACCAAAGAAGCGACGAGGAAGTTCCAGTGAAGAGGATGGTGATGGGGATGATGCAGATTTGGAAAAGGAATTAAACGAAGAGTTAAAATCTTTTGAAGTAGTTCGAGGTGCTGGAGGTATTTGAATTTGTATGTACTTGTAAGGTCATCTCTCCTCTTTTTGCTGTAGGCACAGTAGTGGAATAATTATATATATTGACATAACATAAAACAAACAATAGATTTGTCATTTTTTTCCCGTAATTACATTTTATTTTTATTTTGTCTATTACTTTACAGAGAAACATGATGAGAGAGAGATCGATTCGCTTCTTGATTTAAAGTAAAGCTTTCTTCTTCTTAAAAATATAAGCAAATTTGAAATTATGAGGATTATGATTACATGATTGAAAAAAAAGAAGAGGAAGAAGAAGATGAAGAAGAAAATGATGATGACCTCCTGTGTACTTCAAAAAAACAAAAAAACGACAATTACAGTTATGATCACGTCTCTATATATAAATATGATATATATATATATACATATAAAATAATCAAAAATGATGAAACTACAAGAGCAACTGCGTATATAAGTATATAAGTATGATTTGTAATTTTTTGTCATTCATCATTCCGTTATGAATGTTTCCCGTACGTGTGTTGTACATGTCACTGTAGTTAAAATTGTTAATGATTTATTATATAAAAAAAAGTTTTAACTTACTATAAGTATATATTGAAAAAGAATGTACATTCAAGTGTCACGAAAGTGGTACTTATGTTATGTACAATGTTATAAACCTCCTCGATGTATGTACGTCTCTCTTGTCGTGCAAGGAATTAAAACAAAATTAACATTAAACTTAACTCAAAATCGCTTGATGATGGCTGACATATGCTGTCTCTAAAAACCTATTTTTCATTCTTTCCTTCTCTTTCCCTCCTCGACCCCCCCCCCCCCCCTCTTCGCTTTCTCCTTCCAGGAGTTCCGGGTCAAAGAATAAGTAAGTGTTCTCTGTTGGCCCGGTCATTCTTCTGGACATTTGTATTGAATACTCCTCCTCCTCTGTTCCTCCTTCGAAATCCGAATGGACTGGAGTTAATTTTGTCCTTGTTCTCTATATAAACTTGTACTTGTCCCCTCACACCCTTTTACTACCTAAACTCTGTTTTCTCTTCATTCTTTAATCTGTCTGAAAAAAACGTCATTAACACGATTAACATTTACCAACCATTTATACTATCTTTCTCTTTCTCTCTTTCATCTTTTATCTTTGCTACACTTGCTTCTCTTTTGTCTCTTAAACTTTTGTGTGTGTTTCAACTTGCTCCAACTTTTCTTTATTGTGTACTTTCTCTCTCTCTTTCTCTTACTTTTCCATGGTGCTCTTCAACTTCTTTTCCCTTTTGTTCTCCCTTTTCTTTCTCTCATTGACAAAGTTTATTTGATGATGATGCTGGTGTCATTATGTTCCTTTTTTTGTTAACTAAATAGACTTTTGTAAGAAAGGAAGGAGTAATTATGTGATATAATTTCTATTATTATCTTTGGACAAGTTGTGTATAACTTAAATTCCAATGTGGTGGTGCAAGTGAATTATTGTTATTTTTATGATTATTACTTATAAGTAGAATTGTTTGATTGTAATCAGTAATCATCATATTTTCCTGTTTTTTTTCTCTCTTTCTCTCACTTTCTCTTTCTCTCTTTTTTACGTTGTCGGCCTCCGCATTCAAGATAATGATGATAGGAATAATTTACAAAAATTGTTTGAATTTCCAGTCTTAATATGGGGATATTAATGACTTTTTTTAAAAGAAAATTTAATGATTTTCGCCAAGAAAAGAAAATGAAAAATACTACCACATACCATATACCATAGTAGTTAGTATTAGTTAGTAGTTAAGAAGCTGTATAAAAGAGTTGCTTAAACACAATTAAATTAGTATAAAGTACACACCACACACACAGACATTACACACACTTGCAAGCGACAATCGATTAAAAGACGACAGATATAGTATTAAAAAAACATAAGTACATTAGTAACACATTTATAGGTACAAATACAATATTATAGTGTTAGGCATTTTTTATCTTTAAAAAAAGTGAAAAGTATCTTAGTAATCCCCTTAATTTGGAATAATTATCGTCACACTGTGATTGTTGGGATGACGCGCATCATTTTACAATCAACTCTACAATCTATTCAAAAAAATACACTAAATAGGTACTTATCAACACACACACACACACTAAACTAGAGTTGAATCTCTGATTAAAATACAAAAGTTATGAATCCATTTTTAGTCTTTTTAGTTAGTGTGTGATTTCCCCCGTACTTATTTCTTTTAAGAATTTTTCAATTGTGATGAGTTAGTAATTTAATCAGTGATTTTAAAAATCACACCCTTTCCAACATACATATTCAATGGATACGAATATCATCAACCGAGAAGAAACATTATCTTTTTTGATGTCACTCCCTTATAATACTGCTATTGTACAATAACAATAACTATGGACAATGTTATTATTATTAAAACTGATGATAACTTGTTTTTACTTTACACACCACTCAATAAACATCAGTTAGTCAACAAAAGGAGTCAATAAGTTCTGGAGTGACTGGAGTTCTGGGAGAGTGAAACAGTATAAATTTTTTCTTCCTTCGTGAGTGCGAGATATGGAAAAAATGATGATCAATCAAATCAAATGAAACACGCGGATTTTACCCACAAAAAAAATGATGGAAAAGTATGTTAAAAATATTATTGTAATTTATATTATTTTTATAGAAAGTTGGTTCGTTCCTTCTGTGCTTAAAAGAAAACTATGATAAATATAAAGCATATAAAACAAAAAATGCGTGATATAACTTATGATGACACAACAACAACAAAAAATGGTCTCTAAAAATGGTGCACTTTTTTTAACCTCCTTCCGGAATTCATACTTAAATTACATGACTTGGTAGCATAAAAAGGTCATGATTTCCACACACACTCTCGTTTCTTTTTTGGTCAATGACAATAACTTTGAATGATACAGTGTTATATTCATTTTGTTTGGATCAGTTTTGTGTAAGATGAAGTCATCCTCAATTTTATTTTTTGAACATCCGTGACTTCATCGTACATTTATGACGACGGACGACGGACGATGTAACAATGCAGTTTTCATCCCCTCCTCTCTCTCCCTGCCAACGACTGACGACTGTGATAATATAATTGTTTTCGTTCAGGTTTTGACTCTGACAGCATAACAAGAACTCTTAAATAATTTGTTCCTTACCTTGATACGTAACTTTGTGTGTGTGTGTGTGTGTGTGATTGTAATCAACATGAATTGCAAAGACACCACGAAGAAGAAGAAGACGCATTATAAATTTTTATAAGTATCAGAGACTTGACCTTGCGAATTTCAATGCTGTCCTTCTCTAAGCTTTTGCACTAATTCTCTCTCAACCCCTGTCCAACAATTGTGAATACTGTACGAGAGGTAATTTGATGTTGACATGTGATGTGACTGCCATCCTCGTTGCAAAAAAATGTGTTTTGTCATTTTTGAAACACACTAAAGGAAAAAGAATCATTCGCAATTTGATTCAACTTGAGGGTCAATCTCGAATTGACACAAGACAGGAAGGAAGATTTTCCGTCGAGTTGAACAACAACATAAGGGTAATGTGACAACACACAGACACTCTTTCCTACATACAAGATTAACTAATCATAATTCAGATTAAATTTTATTATCATCCATTTTAATTCTCACGAGTCTCAATTTTCCCTTTTGTCCAGTTCCAGGTACATTTCACAATTTCGCATAGACCAAAAAAATGCAGAGTTACTGTACGAATTTACTAACCGTCTACTAATAAAATTGTGACACTTTCAAGGAAACTTATTTAGTGTGTAATGTACAATTAGTTTTGCCTAAACCACAAAGCTTTGTCTTATACTTAACTATGATTTGTACGGCTGTACCTCAACGGCTGAAGAGCAGAAGATGAAAGTACATTAGGTAAATAACACCAACGTATGTACATAATAAATTGAGGGATAGAAAAATTAGGAGGAGACCCTGAAATAAATCAAAAAGTCAAATAATTACAATCAAACTAATTATTGGTGAAACTAACTGTGAGCGTGAGCAGTACTACACGTATTTAGTGTTCATTATTACATCCTTGTAATTATTGCTTCACAGTTAGCGAGTGGAATAGACCATCAACAATGAGACAGAGTGATCAAAATTAATTTTCAAAAATACAAAGTAAACTTCCAACAACAACAACAATGAACCATGCAGTAGTGGTCGTCCTTTAAGATTTAAGGTGATGCATATTTAAATGTTAATTTTATATCATAATCTCCCAATTTTTTAGGAAGGAAAGGAAGAGGAGAAAAAAATGAGAAACGTTTTTTTGACATAACTTTTTATTTTAGTACAACTCAAAAAAAATATGGCCCAAGCGGAAATGACCACAAAGTTCAAGTAACGTTCATGTTTTCCAGTCTCAAACCAACAACCAACAAACTTTTTGTTCATTCATGAAAATTGTCAGCTGTCTAAACACTTTATATACAATATAGGGGTAGTAAGGCACACAAAAAAACAAAATGTTTAGTAAGTCGTGGTGATGTTGGCATTGAATTTTTATTTTTGAGGTCCTCCATACATATTCCTTGGAGTGGAGTAATAATGATTATCCCGAATTCCCCAACAACAACAATATGGTCGTCGTCAAGTCTAACAATAAATATATTAGTAGTACGTACATAGTAGACACTGTATGTATCGTACATCTCCTTTTTTACGATCATTCCAGAGAGGATCGACAAAGTCATTTTACTTACTGGAGAGAATGAGGAAACTAGTAAAATTTAATTTGTTAAACATTCCATCATACTCTTCTCCTCCAAGTCTAGACATTTAACTCCTCTTTCTGTGTACTAGTACTAAATACAATATGTATACAAATTTCTCCTCCGTCACCTCACAATATACAAATACAAGAGAAGAGAGGAACGGTCATAAGAGAGAGTTCTTTTTCCCCCAAAAAAGTAATGTTAAATTTATTTTTACAAATTTTTGTTCATCTTCCCCCTGTACTATCCCATATCGTTCATTTTTTTCTTTCCGTTTCTGAATCTCCTTCATCCCATCTTGTATCTTGTACACAGCACAAATGTTACTTTGTCTTTCTTGATGATTATAGGATGCTTAATTATGACGAGTCTCAACCTGGGGCGGCTTTCCTTCAAGGTCATTCCTTGTATACCATATATGTGCATAGTATGTAGTGTACTTTGTAAAAAAGGGAAGATTATTATTATACAATCATTTGCATCCATTTGTCTGTACACTGTACATACAAGAAAAAGTAAAGTACTAGATATATAATTTGTACAATACACTGATGAGACTGACTGTGCATTGGAGTGCAAGACTGTGCATGTTTATTTCAGTATTCCTATCTATACTGATGTTATGTAGTAAAGTATGTAAGGATGCCACTCTCAAGAAGTAGAAGAAGAAGATGCGAAAGTAAGTACCAGAGCATAAAATAAAAAACGAGAAAAAACAGAGAGGGAGAAAAGAGGATCGGTAAATGTTGGAGTATATTTGAGAAACTTTACTTTACTGTTCTACCAACTCTACCTTTACTTACTACTACTAAGAGGAGTCTGAATCTGGATTCAAGAAGAAGAAAAAAAGCAAACTGATCTTAGCATTTATTATTATTGGCCTCTACCCAATACAATCTCTTACACTTTACAATACACACAAACTACACGAGTACATATACACAGTGTATTCGTACGAGAGAAACACACCCTAGAGTCGGTCTGTCTGTCTGTTTTTTTTGAAAAGTAAGAGTCTGCGTTCACAAGGAAAAGAGACGAGAGACTTTTTGTCACAAGTTTTACAAAATCAATACAGAATTGACCAATTTATCCGCAATTTTGAGGCTAACATCCTTTTGTGTGGTTAGAGAGGACGAGGGAGTAAAGTATCCTGATAATTAACAAAGAATTCCAATCTACACTCATCCCCTTTTATTTACAAAGAAACAACAAACATTGTCAAAGTAATCTTAGTTTTTTCAAATATCACAACTTTAAGAGCATAAGACTGTCCGGAAGAAAATACTCTCATCGAAATTGACAAGAGTTATCATTTTGTGAAAACTATTTCCCTGTGTCAATCGGTTCATAGTGTCTGCTTGTGTGTGTGAGTGACGAGGTCTGTCAACGGACAAAGTTAAATAATTTTGGAAGAAGGAGGTTCAGTTCCTTTTTGGAGTCGGTGTGTTACAGTGTTTTGACCATCAAAAAATATTATCGTCATCTTTTGATTTTGTGTGTGGAAAATTATCAAAAAGTCAAAATGTGTTGTAGCGTCACAGTTTCAGCAAGGATTCTCAGCTTGATCTCACTCGTAAATAAATTATTTTTCATTTTTTTATACATTAACATTAGAAATTTCTAATATTATACTTATTATACAATTTGTTTCACAAAGATACAAATTATTTCCTGACTGTCCAGTCATAATAATTATGAACAACAACATTTGTACAAGAGGCTTTTGAACTTTTGGATGCAGTGTGTAATCACAAGATAAAAGATAATCATATTAGATAGTCATGGGACGAGGAACAAGAGCTTTAACAGTATAAATTATTTAACAAAAAACAGTGTCTAACGAAGCAGTAGGGAGTAGGTAGAGTACAGACCATTTTCACTTAATTGCTATGATTATTAATAAGTTGAGTACCTAAGTATATTATGGATTATTTAAACTAATCATCAATCAATTATCGATAATCGATCAAAACCATGTAAGTGTATTAATAGAGCCAAGGTAAAGTTTATATCTACCAGGTAGGTAAACAAAGAGAGATAGTCTGGAAAAAGTCTTCCTGTCCTCGAAATAAATCATGAAAATTGTCAAAAGGACAAAGAAGAAGACATGCTGCAATGATTTCCATCGTATTACATGTTACATGACAAAATATGTAACTTTTATTGTTGAGAAAAATTCTAATTTTAAGTGTTACGTAATTCTTCTTTGCTCACACGCGCAATATACTCACACAAAGTAACATCCTTCCGTCCTAAGGAATTAGTCGAGGATGGCAAAAGTTGACCATATAATCTCTCATCATCGTCATCATCTTCGTCATCGTCCAGTGACATTAAAATCTACATTTCCATGATAAATTGAATGGTTGAGGGAACGGATAAACGAAAGTAGAGTGTAGGAAAATTTTTCTTTTGATGACATTTGATACGGCATCAAATCAGACCACAAAAACCACACATCCAGTTTATGTATTCATGTGGACATGTCGGTCTGTGACTCTTTTCATGTGGTTGTTTGTCACACACAAAATTAATAACACATAAATAAATATCACATAGAGTTTGAAAAGGACTCGCAAGATACTGAAAATAACACTACTTAAATTATTGTAGATATAAAAATAATTTCACAACAATAAACGATTTGGGTTCAGGAAATTCTGAACACACTCCACACAGATCATTTTACACTTTCGTCAATGACTCATTTTCGAAATTAAAACCAATAACATCAACAAGACAATTTGGAGAATTTAGCTGAGGGATCAAATTCTAGAAAATCTCACATTTAACACGCTTCAGAGTGGCCTATAAATAATCTTTCTTGTGTGTGTGTGTGTGTTAGAGGACTTTGATATCATTACACTTGGAAAGAATTGATTACGTTCATGTTATGTAATTTCATCCCAAATTTTAATGTCTTTATTTTTCTTTGTTTGTTATAGGTGATCGCAATCCTTCTGATAGGAACATCTTCTTGGGTGCTCAAAGGTAACATCTTTATACCATACACAGCAACAACAATATTATTTTTATTCTTCTAGTATCTACTATATAATATATTAACATGAGCACATTTGGTGACATTCTGCTCTCCCTTAAGTAATTTTTAACATGTGTGTACTTTTCCTTAGATACATACGAGACACGTGAAAATAGTTATTACAAAGCTGGATCAGGTGTCCTCAATGCTGTTGACACTTTAGGTAAGTACCACTGGAAATGTGTCTCGTACATTCGTTGAAGATGGAATCTTATTTAATATTAATTTAATAGTTGACATACCTGTGAAGGTAAAGATAATTACTCTACTCTTCTTTCAAACATACAGGATCATTTGTGGGAGCTGATAAAATTGACATTGATCAACGAAATAGAATTCTCTTGGCTTGTTCCGGTAATTTTCTATAACTATTTTATTAAGACAGGAAATGAATTGCACACAAATTTTTTAATTATTAATTTTTGTGAACGACAGGTTGTGGAGTTGCGGCCGGAGGTCTGCAGTTACTTGCCAGTGCGTAATTTTCAATTTTTGTAATGTTAGTGAAAATATTTTGTAAAAAATGTTCAGAATAGAGTTAAAGTGTTCTTTCTGATTTAATACAGGTGTCTTGCTGCTAGTAGGAGCTTCCGGCAAAGTGAATAAAAATTTTAAATTATCAGCGCCGTATATAATTGAAATACATAATACAAGTTGAAATCTTAATTTTTGGAATTTATGATTTAATTTTGCAGTCACGTTCTCCAAGTGGGATTTTTAGCTTTGTCGGTGCTGTGGCTTTACTGGCTCTGGTCGGATCCTTGGTCTGTCTTTTCTATCAAAAGGTCTTCGATATTGAAAAGTTGGACCGAGTTGAGGAGAAAATGCAGTACTGGTTAGCGGCTATGGTGGGAGATGGTGAGTGATTTATTGGAATATCCATGCATTATTACGAGTTACGAGGCCTTTGGTGTTGAATTGGTAATACCTATTATTATTTTTTATTACACAGGTGTATTCCTCCTATTTGGAGTTTGCATCGCTGGCTCTTTTATGAGAGCATAAAAATGTCTATCTTGTCTCCAAATCGGTCATCAGTGGTGGACACACACAAAGGGAAGGAAGAGAGAGAAGAAGAGAAAAATCAACTTGTCATTTAAATAACAATTTAATATTAATGTTTAGCTGTGTAAGCCTACTACAATTTTTTTAGAAGGCCAGGACCAAGGTGACCTTTCGGTCATCAAACGAAAACCAAACCATCGCCACTGTTGTTGCTGACGCTGTCAAAAAACAAATAATCTTCATGAAACAAAGAATTGACAAAATATTGAAACCCACCCCGACACACACATTCACGAAAAAAGCTTTTGAAATGACACGAAAGGACAAGGAAAAGCCATGCACAGGAACCATTAGCCCCTAATAATACAGAGATCCAATGGGAAGGAAAGGGGAATCCAAACAGTAAGGACAAATTAACAGTTTTTCTGAATAGCAGTTAAATTTACATTACACACACAGAGTAACTGCCTGGACAGTCAGTTATTGAGTAAATATAGAAACGGCTGACTTGGTGTTTGCCGTTCAGCTTTCTCCCCTGTATTGAATTTCAGGCTGATGGATGACAATTAGACAAATCACACAAAATGAACAGTTTACTCTGACTACACAAAGATTGTGATCACAAAGACCCTCTCTCTCTGACCCACTCACAGAAGCTTCTTTTTTTTGTAAATTATGTAAAACTTACTCTTAATGTCCGTTACTTCCGGTTTTCCACATCCGTGTTCCAGTCTACTTAGATAATTCTTTGTTAGGTTTGTACTTATACAAAGACTGTCACAATGACATTTGCCATTTGTTTTTTTCCTCTTCTTCTCCTCATTGCCATAATATTTTTCCTTTGATGACATTCTTTAGCGTCAAATCCTTCATTGACCCTGGGTCATTCTTCGACTTTTGACTTCTTAAATATTCCCATGGACGATTTTTGACTCTCTTTTCACTCAATTGATAGGTACTTATTTATTTTACATTGACATGGTGGGTCATGGGTTAAGGGTTACTACTACTGCCCTTCCTCTCTTAAGTTCACCATTGCACACTACTTAATAGAGTGAAATTCTGTTTGAACAAATGTAGATGAATAGGAAAAAATGGCTATCCAGTATGTGAATCTCTCAATTTTTGAACGTAAGCTGAAAAAGTGTTAAGACAAATATAGAAAGAGGATAGGAAAGAATCTTTTATTGGTACTGGTCTAATAGGTGATCTCAGGTGATCTCAGTCACTTGGTACAATATGTGATCTCAACCAGGTTTTGGACTAATATGTGATCTCAATCAAATTTTGGTTCAGCATGTGATCTCATGAATTTAAGCACTGGTATAGCATG
>WJFB01000345.1:57003-70443 GCA_009870185.1 Pygmarrhopalites habei | reverse complement strand
TAGCCCACGCAAAAGCCAGAAATTCCAGCTTTCCGAAAATGTATCCCTTGCAAGTTGGAATTACGTAGTTACAGATCCTTTAGTGTTTACACAGATTCAAGTAGCTCCTTATGTTATATTGATTGATGGAGAGAGAGAGAGGAAAGGAGAGGGAATACAAGTCACTATTTAAGAAGTATGCCGATAATACTTTACTCATGGATTCGATGGATATTATATTGACCTGGTTTGATAGAACGTGTTGTTGTGTGGGTTGTCTTCTCTCTGTTGCTGATGATAATGAGAGAAGGAGAGTTTAAGGATTGCATATGGATCTTTCTATTCACTTTTGAACGACACAAGATGGTTTCATTTGAGCTCATTGATTATTTGTTTTTCGTTCTTTTTCGTTTGGTACTGCTTTATTGACGATGTCCCTGTGTGTGTAGTTTGTAGTGAGAGAGAAATCAACGGGGAGGAACAAATTGTTATGTAGATCGGATGATGAGAAGAGAGGGGAAAAAAGAATTTTTTTTCAAATTAATTCAGCGTGTTGGCGTACGGTCTGTAATTTATCACGCTCGTCTTCAGTCTTGAGCGTTTCATTTTCCATGGATTTTTGAGAATGAAAAGGACGAGCTTGTATTTTTTGGGTTAGACAGTAGAGTGAGTGTTTGTGTGTACTGTGTATGTATGTGGGCTGTCACCTTTTACGTTGTACACACGGACAGACTCTGTGTTTGTGAGTGTGTGAGGGAAAGAGTTTATGTGTATTAATTAAAATTTTGCTTCATTTTAAAACCTTTTTAATATTCAGACCAGTTGAACGATTCTCATCTGAATATTTTTTCTCTCACAAAGGCAACTGTACGTTGTATCTAAAAACCAATCGCGATCAATTATGTTTGACAAGGAGTCAATATGACTGTTAAAAAACTATTCTCATTATAAGGGAACGAGGAGAGGAGAGGAGCTCGGGAAGGATTTTTGGTGGTTGGAAAATAATTTTACAATAATGTTGTATTTTATTATCATTGATTTAAATTGTACAGAGTGAGTAGGTCCACTGTTTCTAAATCATATTGGACATTGCTTTTATTTGAAGTTTTGAACAATAACCCACACACACATTACACATACACACGCGCAAGAGTCAACAATCACTCTTACTTGTGGGGAAATTCACAAATGTTTAGATTTAGTGTGCGTGGGCTTCTTCAGATGTTAATGGGAGAAAATGTAGAAGGGAGTTCATCCTCCTTGTCAATTTATGCTGTGTAATTACAAATATATAATATGATTTTACTGTTTTTCAGCTTTTGTTCGTATTAGGAATCACAATTGTTTCTTTCTTCCTCCAAGACTTGGAGTCCAAGTGATGAAAAGAGAGAGAGAGAGAGAGTAAAAAGAGAAAGAAGACCTAGCATACAATCATGTTAAATAGCTTAAGGATGAAATTTATTAAAAGTAATACACTCTGATGCAAATTCTCAACTTGTAGTCCATCACATGTACTGTATGATCCACCTTTAATAAACAAAATGGGAGTTGCTGCAATGGATGGGATCAACTTTGTGCATTTGTTTTGATCGTAAAACAATGCTAAAAATTGACATGTGCAAAGTCATGATATGCAAAACACTTTTACTAAAAGGGTTATTATAAGCTAGTTCTCTATCTCTCTGAAAGTTGTTGTTGTCAATTCATAAAAGTTAGAGAAAACTTTCAAAACATGATCTAGTCTATATCTGTAGTGTAGATCACTAGCATATTATTGTTACAATTTGTTTATTGGTAAATAAGACACATGCAGTGCAAGGACAATAATTTTATTGTGTTTTCCAATAACTAAATCAATTTTTGGAACGATGCTGTACTACACAATCATTCATTGACCTTAAAAAAGCGAATTTCAATTCGAAATTACTACAATTAAATAAACATGACGTGTGTTTGAGACTGGGGATTTAGGCAAAGTATTGCAGATTTAAAAACCACACAGTTCCTCACCTCACCAAATTTTGATATAATGCAATGGGTGAGAGGAGAGAGTGGATTTGACATTCGCTTGTGACGTACCAGACAATCTCTGTGTATGTGGAAAAAGAAAATCTAATCAATATGAGTGTAGAAAATTGTTTGTGTACGAGAGTCAAGATGGATGTGATGCTGTGATTGTGATTGTCATATGAAACTTGATACTGGGGTCGTATTGTAGTTGTCATTCACAATTGTGAATAAATATGTATACTCAATACACAATCATCTAATATTTATAATGTGTTTTTTGTTGAGAAAAAAAATAAAAAGTGTGGACTTTCCTTGTGTGTGTTTGGACTGTGTTTGGAGAAGACAAAAAGGAAAGGATGAAGAGCGCAGGTTGGTTTTTTGATATGCTTTTTGTGGATGACTGTATGTATCCATATGAGTTTTTTTTGAGTCACCATGAGAGAGAGAGAAGAGTGGTTATGCGTCACGGCACTATTCTGCGCTTTATGCATTTTTCAAATGTTGAAAAGTTGCAAGGTGCAAGTATAGTATGGAGATGCACATCTTTCTCTAAGAAGCCGAAAGATCTTGTGTGTTGTGTAGAGATGTTTTTCTGACTACTGCATGTCTCGCTCTGATGGGACTCTAGTGGTGGTGGTGAAGATGGTTTGGATCTGGGATTGGAAACATGTGCTGTTGCTCCTCTCTATCTTTACTTGTGGTGGTGGTGATGGTTTCTTGTGGAGGATCCTCCTCAGTCCTCCTCCTCCCTCTCTTTGACTTTGTGTTGGCTGACTGGTGAGGAGTGTAAAAGACTATCAGTCATCTCGACTGACTCGGAGAGAGTCTGTAGGACAAACTTGTTTCCGTGTGTACGTACTAACTGTAGAATAGTAATATTAGAGTTAGTTAGTAGGGTGAACAGGGGCAGGTAATGTTATAAAATGTTGAAAGTCTCAGTTGTGTGAGTGTTTTCCAAGCCAAGAGTATGGTAAGGCTGTACTGTTCAACCCCCATAGGAAAATAGAGAGAGAACGTAGATTACATATTATTATTCGTGGTTGTGTGGGGGTGTGTGCTGAAGATTTGATATTTTGCTGTCATAAAAGTCGTACATCATCTCGTCTTACCATATACCATACCATACCATCAACCACCACACATACTATCGTCTACCTACTACTTGGCTTGTGATATGTGTATTGTAGACCATGCTTTGCATTGAATATTGTTTTTTTATATTTTTCCTTATTCGAGATCACAAGTACGACTACTAGGGAGTGAGTGTCAGAACAACCTCAACTCAGCTATACACTACTTTCAGTTTTTACGATTATTATTTCATTACCCACGCAAGTAAACAAATGTAAAAATGTGGTGGTGGTGGTGTGTGTAAGTGTGTGTGTGTTCAGTGTGCAAGTTGGGAGCTGGAAAGTGAAAGACCTTGGTCGATTGGAAAGATTTGTTTTTGTTTGTGTGTGTGTTTGGGTCCAACTACCAAATCGTCGAGATGACACATCATTTGACATGATCCAAATTCTACGTCATTTTGGAAACTATCGAGATATGTAGTGGAGAAGGCACATGTGTACTTATTTACCTGACTCAAATTCAAATGTGTACATACATGTGTGTGGTTACACTCTCATGTTTTTGTACAGTGTTACATCTGTTGTGTAAAATTTTGTCGTTCTCTCTCTGTCTCTTTTAAATATGTCAATGTTAACTCTTCCTTCACGATAATAGTAGACAACCTTTAGTGTCAAGTTCATTTAAGATATCTGTATAATATAAATGAACAAAGTTATTTCGTTTGGGTGTACGGAAGTTGAGGATACGCGAAAGAGAATTCCTTTTTGCCCATCATTCATTGCAAATTTTTTGGTTTGGTCATTATTATTTGGTGATAAAAAAGATTGGGAATGGGAAAAGAGGGATTTTTTAATAAACATTTCTCATCAACAATGTCAATGTATGGACATATTAAGTGGAGTTGGCTGTGATGAATCTAATGTATGCGTATTATGTACTATGGATGTAGCGTGAGACAGATTACCTTGTGGAACTTGCGCTTTGCAATAGTAATCTCTCTCTCTTGCCAGATAGAAGGGGATAGGAGTGCGTAAACTTGTGAATTATTTGTAGACAACTGTTTTTTATGAGCAGCACACATCAGTGGTGTTTTGTGTCTTGGAAAGATCAGTGCTATATATGTCATGTGTGTGACTTGACGCTCCGCTCGGAGTGAGTGTAAGTGTTTCTCCTTCTAGACGTCTTTCCGGATTTTCAACATTTTTCTAATTTGTTCGTTTTCACAAGAAATTGTTTTTTGAGTGGTTGGAATATCTCTTCAAAAGAGTCGTCCGTGATTTTTTCTCCATCCCTCTTTGTCGTGATCAAGTCATTTAGTTTTTATTGTTAAAATACGAGTGGGGCTTTACACAAGTCTAGATTTAATTATAGTGTATGTGTTTGTGTGAGGAGGACATGATCATCAAATGAACTGTTACACAAAAGTGATTTACACGAGCGTGTGTTTCGTCGTCGTCGTTGACATTACAATGTGTTAACCATTTTATACAGTCGCACTTGGGGGGATGAGGAAAAACTTGTCACTGAGATATCTTGGCAAGGAGTCAAAAGCAAGTATGAATGACAGCAATATTGCTCTCTGCTGTGTTTGTTTTTATTATTATTGTGATGGAAAAGTGATTAGTTTAATTTGTTGAGCGTGGAGTTTTGTGATCTCTTTCTCTATGCGTATCCTGAGCATACACGTTATTTTTATTTTATTTCCACTTACAATCGAGATGGAAAGTACTTTTTTTGAGAGAGAAACAACTTCTAAAGTCTCGAAATATCTACTATGCAGTAGTCAAATCATTTTATGATACAAATTGTCTGTCCACGTTGTGTAGCTGTACTTTAATAGGTGTATGTATCGTATAGATTTCTCCCCTCTCCTTTTCCCTTGATTAACTGACAAAATAGTCGAAAAGAGTAGAGGTGAAGATTGTAATTTTGTGGGTGCTATTTGTAAAAGTATTCATATGTTCATAAGTTGAGAAGTTAACTTTGTAGTCCATATTTTATGGAGAATAATAAAGTAATTAGAAAGGAAATTTGGGTGATCCAATTACGATTTACGATGGAGTATTTGGGCACTTCAAAGAAAAGACAAGTGTGCCTTGTGTACTGCTAAATTGAGATTGAAAGCTTAGTTGTTTTTAATTTATTGCTTATACATTATTTAATATTTTGAGTATGGTAATAAAAATAAAAATAAGTAGCCACAGATGAGAATTTGTCAGCCTGCAGTATAATTCTTAGCTTGTGTACTGATGATATGTTCAAGTACTAGAATATATAGAATCTATATTATAGATTAGATAGTAATGGTTGGGACACATGTACTAACAAGAAAATTACTGTCCAATTATGTCTAGAGTTTAGGCAACTGTAAGGGGTCTAGGATAATTTGTAAGGCAATTAGTAAAAGTTGAAGTATTTTTTTCTCCCTTCCACAAAATCATTTACTGGATGCATCGTTTCTATTTCCGGCCACTCTGTGGGGATGATTTTTTTACAGGTTCAAAAAAGTAATTTTGTGGGACAAAGACTATAAAGTTAGAAGTCATTGAAAACTGAGGAAATTTTTTGGTTTTCTAGATGTAGGTCTTACATTGTAGGATGAGAATAGTAGGGAGAGGGGGTGTATGTTGGCGGGTTTTGGACTATGATGTGAAGATGAGAGAGAGTACCGTAGACGGTGTATGTCAGCATGTGTTTGGAAGTTGTGTTTGTAATGATGATACACCTAAACTTTAATGTTTTGTAATGTTGACTGCTTATGAGGCGAAGGACTCTGTTGACTGGTCACACACATCCTTTGGTGTTGGTCTCGGTGTGACGTTCGTCTGGTAAACTTCCCTGCTGCTTTTGTGAGATGTTGAATGTGAACGGGAAGTTTTAGTGTGAATTTGAATGTGTGAGTTTGACATCAAGTTGAATCAGCTTTTTCTAAGTGGACACAATGCCTGGCTTAGTGATGAAAATTTGAGGAATTTGTGTATAATATGTACACCAACAGTAGATTTTATGTGGGATTATGAGATTGAGGAAGAAGAAAAGTTTTAGCACACAGAAACTATATTTGCGTTGCATGCATGCATAGTATGCAATGCGTGCATATCACCGTCCACATGACCAATAATATTAGGGGGAAATATAGGATCACCCGTCCATCATGTTATTGAATGTACCTTGGTGAGACCTTTAATTAAGGTCATCTACGTATTATGTTGGCCATGGTAGGTCGTAGGGTCAGAAACAATTTGCGCTCAACTTGTTCATCATCATGTTGGTGTAAATAGGTATTAGTTTGATGAGAAGACTGGCCTGGTGCATCGTTGTGGGTTAGGTGGCACGCTTTTTCTCTCCCTTGTTCTTGTCCAAAATACAGTGCAAAAGACTCGTACATTTGTGTAGAAATATGGAGCCTTAGTCAAACAAATGTTTTTGTATCGTATTTTATTTTGTACGACGATATAATATGGGGAAGGATGTAGTGACTAGGAGGGAGGGAGTAACTGTACTTTTGAGGGAATTATTATGTACACACACAACATTGGAATACATGTGTTGATGAGACTCAAGTTATTGCACTGACTGACCAATGTCTTTTTGGATTTGAGTGTGCAGTTAAAATTTTGGGATTTGTTTTGGTGTGGAAATTGTGAATGTCTCATGTGTGGATAATAGTCGTCAGACAACTGTGTCATTCATGCAGACATTATTTTGTCATGTGTATGAAAGACTTATTTGGGAAGATGAGGAGGGGGAGGATGAGCCACGTGCACTAATCTTATTAGGATAGTAAAAGGGAGCACAACATTGTCTTTATCAACTCACACTTTTTGATGATATCGGTGTGATTGTGTGTGTCAAAACTGTTACACATTCTATTTGGCCATCCACTCTAGTACACTAATAATAGGGATGAGTCTCTCACGGAGAGAATCATTTCAGTGTTACTCCATTTAGTTTTGTGTGTGTGTGAGAGGAATGATGGGGGGATTTCATGTGAGAATTTGTTCAGAGTTAGATTTCCGGGTGGCCATTTGTTGGATCGACAAGGAACTTATTATTATTAGTGGCTATTATATACTATACAAAATGTACACCCCACAGTTGGTCTCTTACAAATTCGGCCTTAAAGAATGGTGTATGTATGACAATAAGAGAATATGCAGGGAAAGAAATTATGCATGCAATTCAAAACGCATTTTTAGGTGTAGGTAGGGTGGGGGGAAATATTTACGAGAAAATGAGAATAAATGGTGAGAATTTTGATCATTGTGCTTGATGGTGGTTGGTTATATGCTTATGGCCAGTTGAGGAAACAATATTATTTTCTTTTTTTATATGTACGTCTAGGAACTTAGTGGAAGGGAATGAATAATATATGTATACTTGACTTGCAAAACTTTATTTTAAAAAGCCAAGATATAGAGACATTGTTGAAAGGAGGGAGAGTTTATCATACTATTTTATCCCTGTTTTATAAAATTGCCTACTCAAAGCTCCTTCGGTCCCAAATTTGTGGAAGTATATGATACTTGAATATCATGGACTATAAAGAACTAGTCACTGTACAATCTAATTTTTCCTCGTATGATGAGTGTAGGTGGTATTAAAATGGTGAATTAATTATTATTGACAATTTGATCAACTAACCCCTACATGAATGGTCAGACGAACAGGATAATTGTGTGTCAGATTAGTCAAATGAGAAGGAATACTTGTGGAAATTGAAGGATATGAATGACCTGAGGGTGTGAAGGAAAGTTGAGAGAGAGAGATAAATGCAAAAAGTTCATTGGATTGTTATTGTGAAAGGCTGCGAAACAGCGTAGGAATATGTTTTAATTCTGTAGAATATGGACTCCCCCATCTATTTCTTCTCACGCTAAAAAATCATTGTTGGAAAAATATTCCCTGAGGTTGTTGAAACTCCAGTGCAGCGGTGTAGTGTCTGGGCTAAATGACCGGCTGTATACACAAATGCTAGTATCGCTGCTATCGCTATGATATGTAATGTACACACACACAATTTTACAGTGTGTATTGTAGTTTATTGTAGTGTGAGCTTTCATCGTAGAATTTGCATGGTCTGCCGACAGTGCCAGTCAAAAGTCCCTGCGAGTTTTTCTTTTTCAAAGCTATCAACCTGAAAATTCTTGTTCATTCCCTTCTCCTCCTCCTGACTAACGATACCTTTACTTACAAGTATTCCTGTAAAAATTCTTTATTTTCAAATTGGACTTGGCTCCTCTACCCGTATCTCACCATTGGCCATTGTGGTCAACTAGCCTTTAGTATGGCTGCTACTGGGAGACTTTAGAGTACGTTGTCCATGTACAGCTGAATGCCAATGCAACTAAGGAACGATTAGTTTTATAATGCAGTAATTCTCATTCATTTAACATTTGGTTGACGTTTAAAGAGATTTAGTTGGTATATGTGATATTTATAATTACACAAACGAAGACAATTTATTGAGAAAAATGGTTTGACTGGTGACAAAGAAGGAGAGAGATCTGAGTGGTTTATTTTTAGATATGTGTACTATTGTGTACATTTTTATATTTGAATGTTGTCCATATTTTGTGTATAGCGGCAGCACGTGAAAAATGCAATTTCATGATATGAGCCAGTGGAATTGAATTCAAGTGGAACTTGAAAAGATTTCTGTGGACATGAACCGTGAGGAAAGTCTTCTTTGACTTTCGGAGGAATAAGTCAACTTTTAAGTTGCTAGCGGTTGTCTAACTTGCTGCAAATTTTGTGATTTTCAAAAATTGAACTTTTACCTTCTTGCACACTTTTATTACAAAGACTGTTTCGTGAGTGCCTTGTGTATGTATGAATATTAAGAATATAGCTACTAGCTATATTCATTGAAAGCGAAAGAAGGAAGAAGATACTGTGGGTCTCTCTACTCATTTTGACAATGTGGGTGGTTTGGAGTGATCGTCATTAATCCCTTTAAGTACATGTTCAGTTGGTTTTTGATTGAAGAGAGGCGAAAAAAACCAAAACCAAATGGTTAATGTACGGAACACAATGGTGCAATTAAAGCCGAAGGACGTCAAGAAGAATTGTGAGAGTGAAACCGCTCTGAAATTGACTCAAGTAAGACAAGCAAGAGTTTTGAAAAGAATTTTAAAAAAAGAAAATAATTTATAATAATCCGTTCTCTTTCGAGTAAAACTTTTATTGATCAGTCTTCTTCGTGTTCTTGTACATATTCAATATTATCAAGTTAATAATAATATATATAATTTACGTTGATTTTGGTCATGGTGTACACTTTTAATCTGATTTTGACTGGTCTCGCCTTTTTGTATGCAAGTGTTTGTTCTCACAAACACATCCCACCCTGTGAGCGTCACACAGATTGAGTAGGTTAGAAATCTTAATCCCCCTCCTCCTCACATACACACAACACACAGATGATGCAGTCTAATACTCTGAGTCCATCATAAGACGAAAATAACTGTTGGAAAAATTATGAGAATCTCTCTACCACAGAATTTCATTCAAGCGATTCTGTATCTACTGCACACTGCTGCTGCAATTATACGAAGATCCTCACACACACACGTCGGCCTAACATGATGAATGATTTACTCGTAATAATATTGAGCTGGTTGTGGTTTCCCTCTGCAGTATTCGGAAATAGAATAATTCCGAGTTGCACATTACACTACTGAAATATTTAGTGGTCTTCTCACTTGTCGAAGGGGTTGCCGCTCTTTTTTAAATGTTGTGCAGTACTTCTTTTTTACTACTACTACTACACACACACTGTTATTATAGTCAACCACGACCTGATAAAAAAAACATTCAACCACAAGTTGAAAAAGTTGTGTATGCTTTCCAATGCATATCTTCACGTTCATCCAGATAATTATAAATTATTTATCGTCTTTCTTGTTTTCGGAGGGATGAGAGAAGGAAGTGACTAGATAGTAAAAGCGGGTGATTGACTACAAGGTGCAAGTTGAGTCAGTATGCATGTTGCTAATTTGAGATGTTAATCTTTCTGATGGGAAAATAGAGAGGAAGGACGAGGAGCACGTGTAACGAGAGGAGAGTCAAAAATATTTACAAACACATTTCAAGGGGTTAGTCTTTGTGTGCGTACGTTAGGAAGGACGGAAAGACTGGTCCTAGGACGACAGAAATGAAGATAAAGTAGTTTGGTTCATAGGGAAGATTGGATATGTAAATATGTGTAAAAGTAAAGGATGATGGTTTTGAAGTTTAGTGGAACAGACTCTCTCGTATGAAGAAAAACCTGACCAATTCGTGACTCGATTGTTATAATGGATTTTTGGTGTCCATGACACGTTATTGAGGCGAATCAATTTAATATTCCTTAATCCTCTTTTTAATATCCCTCCCCTTTGGGTTACTCCTTCCCCTTCCCAAAAGAGTAAACTTAATGTTAGGATGTTCAATATTTGCAGTGTATGTGTGACTCGGAGGTTGGTCAAATCATTCATCATGATGGTGGCACGGAAAATATTAGAAAAAGACATGTCGAGCCCCCCTACCTCCCCTCATTTCACTCCACGGCAAGACTCTGTTCGAGGAAAATTAGTAAAGTTTACTTTAATGGATATTGCGTATTCTACGTTCACTCAGAATGACGACGACCTTGAAAGTTTCTTCCCTACCCAGTTGTGAATTGTAAATAGTTTTCATAGCCCACATTAAGACTCATGTGGATGTGATGGCACACTCACTCTCTCTCAGGTAGAGACGGACACACACGGGATGTGTCATGTGTGAAAACAAAGGTGTAGTCACTCTAATTTGTTAGATAATTTTGATGTCATAATAATGATTTTGAGCTAATCATACACTTAATGTGTGTGTTACGACATGTCGGCTACATGTCCAATTCTCACCTGAATACATACGTACTGAAATGTGTATGTGTGTAGTGGTGTATTAGATGGTACAAAATGTATGAAACTCGTAGGGATTGGGTGATGATAATATTTACACTAGGCCTGTATAATCTCCTCGTATAAATCACTGAATTATAATACATTACTATCAGTCACAGTCCTCTGAGGAGGGGGAGGAGGAAATGCACTACGGTCCACACACTATTATTAGGGATTGTGTGTGTATGTCAAGCCAGAGTTGGGGATATTTATTGAGGTGATTGCAAAAATAGGTGTGTATGTGTGTTTGACTCATTCTTTAACACCTTATCTACATTTGTTTCTCTATTTTGTGTTGTGTGTTTACATTTAAACTACTTTATCAGTCACAAACAAATAGTTTTTCATTTGTCGATCATGCCGTCGGACGACGACGTACAGGTACTCCTACTAAACCACAATCAGAGAGAGAGCATTTGTCATGTTTGACATTTTTTTTGTACATGCTCCAAAAAAAGTGGGAAAACAAAAAAGAGATGGGAACAATTAGTTACAAAGGAAGGGGTCAAAGATTGGGCGGTGTAAAATAGTCTATTGTATATACTGCTATTGTGAGAGAGGGAGGGATTTTGTTTTTCCTCATGATTCTTTTGTAATTTTTCACAAAAACAAGAGTAGACTCAACTGGAATATCAGATATTATTATAATGATAAGGGTAAACTGAGTTCACTCTGAGTTGTTGAGAGAGAGTAAATGATGAACAAACTGATGATCTGGTTTTGTAATTAAGATGGTTTGAGAAGAATTTTTATAAATTATGTAGTTAAATTTAGTCTGGTGTGTTGATTACATTGAATGATGATCAAGTTCATCAGATTATGAAGGCAGTGAGGGGAGATTCATTCTGACTATAGAGAAAGGATTTCTGGGTAATTTGTAATAATTATAAACTGTAACATGGGTTTGAAATGACTCTGCGTCATGTTGCGAAACTTGACTATGTTTTTCATATTCCCCGACACCCGACGTTCTTCTCTGTCTAACTGGATGGATGGATGGATAGAGCAGAGTTTTGAAAATCATCCTCTGCACCATATCATACATGAACGAGTCCTCATTGTATCATTCGTATGAATTCGTTCTTTTCCCTATTGCACAAAATAGAAGAAGAGTTGAAAGTTTTGAAGAGGTAGGATGTAATTACGTATGATAGAAGACAGACGATGATGATGACATCAAAATGTGAAAACCATGGGAGTTTACTAGTTGCCGACTGAATTTTTTGAAAATGTATTATTTAGTTGGTGATTTTGTTGTGCATACAATGAGGTAGCTTTTCATTTTACATTTGTGTGAGGGAATACGTAGAACTTTTATGATAGAAGGGATATGTACGATGACCGCAGTTAGAGGACTATATTTAGGAATTTTGTGATGATCATCATAATATTTTGTAATTTTGGAGAGGCAGACGAGACAGAAAGACGCTGTACTCACTGCACTAACTGAGTGTGAGTTTTTGTACAGAGAAATGCAAGAGAATACAAGTTTAATCTTTTTTACACGAGTTCGTGTCAAATTTAAGACCGAGTATATGGAGAGAAAACTTGCCAGAAGATCCACTTGATTTTGTATGTATGCACTTGGGATCGTGAGTGAAATGTGAAGCTTATGACCAAAGGCTGATGCTAATTTTTTTGACAACGGAAAAGTGGTAGAGGGAAATTGTCTCTCTCTCTCTCTCATAATACACTAGTACACACACCTAACTTAAAATATGTTAATGAATCGGAGGAATAAAAAAATCCTATATTTGATATTTTACAATGTTCTTGAGGAAAATGCATTTTTGTTTTGCTGTGTGGAGTATAAAGGTGAGGAGGGAGGATGACTCTATATTGAACTGCAAGTTAAATAGGATGAATAGGAAATTTAGGGAAATGATGTAGGCGGGTAGTCCATTTGTAGTTATGATGCATGAAAAAAAAGACTGTAAAAATTTGTGTGAACTTGAAGGTAGTGTTGAAGTCTCTTGGTGGACGTAGGTTGTTAAAAGGTAAAATTGTTGTATAATTGAAGGCAAGTTACATAATTTTATAGACAATTGGGGGTGCATCCACACACATAACATGTATGTTTTTTTATGTGGGTGCTGTACTTTCTAGATGACAGATAGCCTTAAATTGTGTGGTGGTTGTGTCCGTATGGAAATGGATGCATATATGCAAGTTATTTGACAAGTCAAAAGGGAGCGATGTTTAGCACCGTCCGGTCAGGATCAAGTTCAAATCTGGACGTTAAACCCCCGATTTATTTTTTATTTATTTGACAAGTCGGATGCTTCTTTCTTTCTACTGGGAGTTTATTTGAACTCTTTGTAAAAATTGAATGGAATGAATTTTTACTACAAGAATTTCCTAGTTAGAATAGTCGATTGGCTCTCAAGTTTTGCCTACATTTTTTATTATATTATAATGAAGAGTGAAGAGTTAAGAGGTGGGGGGGGGGGGG
>WJFB01000345.1:0-56938 GCA_009870185.1 Pygmarrhopalites habei | reverse complement strand
GCAATGATATCATGGATTTATTGTTAGATAAAATATTTAATGGGAATGCGTGTGTGATACTACGTGTTTAAATAAAGTATACGCATGTTTCCCCTCTTGATCAGTGTTTCATGTTTACTGAGAAGGGCAGGAAGACGAAATGCTCATTAATATATTTTTTTCAGACGAGGATACAATGGAGGATTCAAACTACTAGGATGGCTACCACTTTAGTTAATGTAAAAACCAGATTCAAGACGGGTTGAGTTAATATAATATAGAGAATTGAGGGGGCATGTCAGGGAAAATGACAATTTAAAGAAAATGAGTTGGGTACGTTACGTACGTAGTACGTACGGAGGAGAGTGAGTGGGTTTTGTGGCATCTTTTGTGACTATCATTGGGGGAGAGAGTTGCGTAAAACACTCTGCCATTGACATGTCAAGTCATCTATTGCTTGATATATTATAATTAGGCGTAAATGCATAGCCTTGTTACTTAATCATTTTATATTACCTACATCTTATACGAGTCGGAGTTGGGGGTGAACTGCATGTGTCTGATAGTAATGATTGGGGGGAAATGGGAATTAAGGGGAGATGATATAGAAATCAATACACTAGAACAAGAGAAAAGATGAGCATTTGCTGATGGTGATGAAGGGAATGTAATTTTACAAATGAGAAAATATTTCGACGACACAAATTAAACTGAAGGTTGGGTTGAGAAGGGGGAGTATTGAAGACGAAGAGAATAAGGAAAGGAACGATTCATTAATTTTGTATAATTCAACACGATACCATATCATTGTTGAGTTCTTGTAAGGAAGTTGAGGGTTAGGAAATCATGGTAGAAGAAGAAGAAGTGATGATGATCATGACGACGGACTCTTCTGATGATGGTTATTATGAGGGAGCCAGAGGCAACAACATGAATGCTCAAAGACTAAATATATATGTGTATGTGTGTCGTGTGTACTGTGTAATGTAGTAGTACATACATATATGTACAAACAAGGAACCACCGTGCTTTTACTACAATGCATACATGCGTGTGCAGTGAAGAACGTTACGATTCAATTATTACGACAAAAAAACATGTAGCATAGCCATATTCATTAAGCATCATGAGCGTATCGAATTTAGAGAATTTTTCAATTCATTTCTCTTTTGTACTGTTTTTTCTTTCACAGGCGAAACAACGGGCATCAATTAAATGGATTCTAAGTAAAGCTTATAATAACAAGATACCTGAGGAACTCTCGGAACCATTCTACAGAGATCATGAGGTGAGACTCTAGATCAACTGATTGTTTTTTGTGCACCATCTCTTTCTATTTCTTTTTTTGTGTTTCAAATAAGCCGGCTTGGCTCGGTTCTTGTATAAAAACAACATGTTACTTGTGTATCGTATGGCTTTGACTCCTTTTTTCCTTTGTAAATTAATGTCTACTAGTCTTTTTTGGCACAGTCAACTGTATTGTAGAATTGAATGCTTTCATTGTCTTTTTTGTTTCAAAATATACAAATTCCTGGATGAATTGAACAAAATTGTAATAATACATTTCCTAGGGAAAGTCGAGTTGTGTTTTTATACCAGGGATAACTGAGAGAACAGTGTATACTGAATAATTTGAAGACCAAAACAGTTTCACATAGCATTACGATTTTGGAGTTTTAACGATTTTCAAGTTTTGTTCTCATTTTTTGGTGTAGGAATTTTTAATTGAATTTAGAAGTGATATTTGGGATATTTCAAAGTAGGTGACAAAGAGAGGGCTCAGACGGAAGGAAGTGAGGGGGAAGAGTATATTGCATTGTGAGATGTGGATGAGGACAAGGGATTTTGGTAGGAGGAGAAGGGAGAGATTGTCATAAAATGAATTTTGGTGGACTTTTTTTTCTCCCTTTTCTCCGTTTACTTTCGTAATGGTTTTTTGAGACGCAATTTATGAGAGTCTGTACGGAGGAGAATCTCTCTTGGGTTTGGGTTGTAAGTTGATTTGGATTGATTCTCCCATCACTTTGATACATTAGATCCATTATAGGAGGGAGTTTTGCGGGTTGGTATACAGACCATTTGGAAGACACTATAGATGCGCTCTTAATGCTTTATAGGGATGTATGCAATACTGAATACTTAATGTTTAGGAGGTTGGAGTCTGGAATTTTCTCTCAGATGGATATAATATTAGATAGAGTGGTCACAGAATAAACACGTTGCGAGGAGAAAAAGTTTCTTTCTTTTCCTTCTTCCTGTCGACTCTGTTTTAGCTGATGGATTCCCTTTACTATGTATATCTCTTTACTTACATTACCGTGTAGTACACTACACATACACATGTGTTTGACGTAGGTAGCTTCAGCTTCTGATGCAATTTGTGTGAATTGGGTTACACTTGAAATGGGATGTTTCTTATTTATTCTGCATACATGTTCCATTTCCCCTAGTCCCTTTAGATGGTTTCATGAGCGTGTTTACTTTATTTGCACAATAAATTTTGGACCTATTAACAAATACTAAAGCTTGTAATCAACCATTTATTGTCGATATCAACTAATTGTACATTTTTTTGAAAATATTTCCAGGTGTCCAAATTTAGGCCTCATGTCGTTCAGGGTTTATCCACTGCTGAGCTTTACTGCTTGGCATTATGTAACCTTTACGCGGATCCAAATTACAGGTGAGAAAATATTCTTCTTAGATTTTTTTTGTTAAAATGCACATTTTATATTTGAGGATAATTACCGGCAAATGATAATAAAAATGATGTCTTGTTCTTTATCACAGTCAACTCAGTCCCTGGGGTATCGTTCAAGCCTTGGCAAGGAAAGGAGTTTATGTTCAGGCTCCTACTGACGTCCAACTCACAGAAACCGTTCTGATGCGCGTCCCTATTAATGCTGTAAGAAATTATTTCATTACAATTATTATTATATCCCTGGGACAGACAAAGTATGGATAAAATGAAAAATTAGTCAGGGGAAAATTATGAGGACTTTTTGGATTCAGTCAAGGTGATTGACTGAAAGCCACTTGAGACATCTCACATTAATGGAGAAAGGGGTTTTGGATACAATCCAATAATTTATTGTCAATATGGTCAATTCTAAAAGTGAAGCATTTTAAATGCATAATGATAATGATTGAGGAAAAGGGAGATTAAGAAATGATTTGAGAATAATTAGAAGTTTAATAATAGGGAGAATGTTGTTGAGTGGACAAGTCAAGTTAAAAAGGATTGATAATGATGATGATGGGAAGCTCGTTTTTTGTTTCTTGTCATTTTTTAAAGGGCACATCTTACATACTTTCACTTTTAAATTGAACTGATAAAGTGGATTGTAATAATAAATAATGTTCAAAGTTAATGACTGTGTAAATAATTGTTTTTCATAGAGCGCACACATGGCCGTGATAGAGGGAATGATGGTTTTACAAGTAAAAGAGATCATCACCAACGAAAGGATTCTGAGCACTGTCCATCGATTTGGACCAACTGTTCATCCTCGTAAGCCAACTTTTATATTGACGCTTATTGTATCCAGGAAGAGATTCCATGCAGATTGTAGGTTATAATTGCATCTAAATTACTATTTGTAAAAAAGCTTTGATGGTAATTGGTAATGTTACGTGCGTGCGTGTGTACTACTGTGTACGTAGCTTGTGATTGCTACCGTAAGAGAAATGCCTATTATTATTGATTTTTAAATTAAACACGATTTACTTAGTCCGTAGCATGCATTTCCTTTTGAAAGCTTTTGAAAATATAATTTACCTTCAAATTTGTTTTAACAATTTTTTAGTAAATTGGACACAGAATTTTTGTAGAAGACAAATTGTGGAGGATCAGAGTTGCTGAAGTAGAGTAGAGTGAAATTGAATTTAAAGATTCATAATTTTGTTCTTCATTTTATATTTTTGGTGCTGTTATGTATTATATTTGAGAGACATTGCATAATCTTATCTATTTAATTTCAGTCATAGTGATTCTCATCGTTTATTTGCATAACAAACGTATATAGAGAAAGTGAAAGATCGTTATTGTATTTTTTATGATGCAAGTCAAAAGATGACTGGTTGTTCCAAATGTTTTCACTCGCTTTCATACTTGAGCTTAAAGGGGAATCTTGGTGAATTAACGTAAATATTTTGGGGTTGTATTTTAAAGTCGGGCTTTGGTTGAATTCAGGTGAAATTCCGGCCACAGAAGAGAGCCTACTACTGTGGATTAATCGAGCCGTACTCGCCATCAAAGACTACATTCAAAATAACAATGCTCATGAACACGGACTAGTAAGTTTCCTCTATCTACTTTTTTTTAGAAATTGAAAGTTTTGACAAATACACTAAGCCCATATATGATTCTCATTCTGTTTCTTTTAATAGTCCTCTACCCAAGTAGAAGGTTGGACTCAGATGCCCTTATTCCAAGGTATTATTTCTCTCTCAATGATGAATTTCTTTGTCAAGAATTTAAGAAGAGTAAATGACATTAATTTAAAAAATTGATATTTATTCAAGATTTGAGTGATTTGTCCGATGGCGTCGGATTGACTGCGTTGTTAGCATTTTATTGCCAAGATGAATTAGCTTTATCGGAGATCGCAGTGCCAACCCCTGGAGAACCTCTTTCTGTTTCAGGTGATTATAAGGGATTTAAATTAATGCTTTTCATGATATGCCCCTCAAGTTGAGGGCCTCAACTCAAAATTACACATGACACTGTTTCCTTCTTGTTGTTTTCAGACTCAATCTGGAATCTCCAGTTACTTCAACGTATATGTCGGGATTCGCTGCCGTACAATGTGTGTCATTTCACTTACGAAGATATTCTCTATCTTCACGAGTCAATGAAACAGAATATGCTCAGTTTCCTGGCTGATCTTTTTAATCAGTTGGAGTTACATCCAGCACCCAATGTCAAACTCCTTGGTTCTAATAATGTTATCCCTCTAAGACCAGGTAAGACTAAAATTGTGTCTACAATTTTTGTAATTTAGTTCATCGACAACAATTATGTAGGTTGTACACATCTTAAAATGTCAATAGTGATAAAGGATCAGTTTAAATTTCAAGTTTTTTTTTTTTTTTTTTACAAAAGTGAGTTAGACCTGTTAAAAGATTCTTTCAGTTTTGTGATTATTTTCTCACTAGGATCCTTCTATATTATTACAGCGATATAAATCTAAAGTACATAATATATAGTCTCTATTAGAGACGCGTACAGTGAAACATCTTTTAAAGCTGTGATACATACATAAGTTGCACCCTATGTAATGTGTAGGTACCAAATAGGATATGAGAGGTCATAAATTTCCTTTGTATTCAACATTTGGACATGTGGAGTGGGTGACTTTTAATAATAGGATGACCGTGTTGGAGTTACAGTTAGCCAGTACAGAGCCTCAAGGTTTTTATCAGAAACAAATACCAATCGCCAATTTTTTTTGAATTTTTTTGTTTAAAGATTCTATTACTTTGCTTCGTTTTGTAGTAATTTTGTTGTTGTCGTTATTAATCTTTTAAATGTGACAAAAAACGGTGTTTTACCTATTTTCGGCTTGAATTTTGATGTCATTTTTAAAAAAATGATTTTTTATTGTTTTGTGCTGTGTTATTCGCTACCTTTTGGTTATACTTCCATCCATATATCACTAGAATCACTACATATAACGTAATTAATTTGTTGTAAGTTGAAAGTACTGACTGGGTTAACTAATATGTGCTTGATATTTTTTGTTTACAATGTCCTGTTTATCTTTCATTTTATTAAACTTGACCTTTTTGACATTAATTTCTAACATAAAGAAAGGAATTGACAAAACGTATGTATTTTTAGATTGTAAGTAAAGGAACGCATATAGTCTGATATTGCTTTGTGTTTGTGGATCACCCAGCTTTGAATTTGCTTCTATAGTGTATTTTCTTTAGCTAGTTTTGGGACAAATGTTTGTACTTATTATTTCAATCAACCTAACCTTTATGGGGGTTTTCATGAGTCTTCTGATGTTTATAATTTATACATCAATATGTATATGTACAAAATGCACTATGTAAACCAAATAATAAGGTACGTATTTAAAGCTAAGGCTATATGGTTGACATTTCCCTGGGTTCATGTTCAATATATCCTTTTCCTAACTTTTTGATTCAAGTGGACATAGAAGCTCACATTAATTTTCTTTCTACATTTTTTTGTTGACTCATTGAAGAATATGTGGGCATTCTCAGGAAAAAAAGTCAACCGAAGGGCACCAATGATTCCACGTGCTTTTTTCCAACTCAATTTTGGAACGAAAACTCTGAATATACAAAGACTATATGAAGACACAGGAGGGAAAAGGATTTATGACATTTGTGATTCTTTTATTTATTTATTTTTATCGTTTAGTGAATGCTCGTAAATGATAAAGATTCGTGCGTGGGTTGTATATCTGAGCACATTTCTAACGAGAACAGCATGGCTTTTTTACCACACGATACTTGGATATTCTTAGCTGTTTAGTTTAGTTTCATCTTACTGATTTTTTTTCGCTTTTCCAATTTTTTGCAGTATCTTCCCTCTTTTGCTTTACATGAAATAATATAATTTTGAAATGATGACAATTTTGATTATACCATTTAATGTTGGCTCCTAAATTAATTTAAAAGTTATCATTTGCATCGTTAATTGATTATTTTTCACGCAGTGTATCTCAGTTTAAGCTATATTATTATTTTTGTGCTGGTTTAACAATATTGAACGAGAGTTTATCAAGAATTGAGAGAGAGCAATGTGAGCTGTTAGCCTTATGCAGCTTTGTGAATCTTTATATTATAAGGATATTGAGACTGTGCACTTTGAATTTTAGAAAATACTGTAAGAATAGGACATTTCTGGAAGAAATGATCATTGAAGAAAGAGTTGGAGTACAAAATAATGTTGGCTGTTGTTGATGAATGGCTCTGCTCTGCTCTGTCAAGTCAGATAATAGGAATTAGGAAGATGAATAGGTTGTACACGTACGCATTTGATGATAGAAGGCTCTTAATACAATAGTATGATGAAGCAATTTCATATTTTTAAGTATATAATGTTTGAAAGAATTTTTGTCTTGTCTATCTACCTTGTAGTGCTGTCATTAATCATAATAATATTTAGAGTGGTGATGGTTTCTGCCTATGTATGTAAATCTAAAATTTCTATAAACTGTCTATGGTGAAGGGTTGACCTCTGAAGGCGTAACAATTCGACGAGGTTTTGCACTGCAACAATCTCAAATTACAATTCCTGATCTGAGACCCACGCTCTATATGAATCCTCCATCGTCGTCTTCTTCTTCTTCGACAGGTGCGGCGTGAATTAATAAAATTCTAGAAAAATTGTCTATTTAATAGACAACATTTTTGTTTCTTTTTTTATACTAATAATCATAATCCTTCCTTACTTTCACTTTTATTGTCTCTCTCTTTCCTTCTTATATTAATACCTATCGAATATTCAAAACATCAATCCTAACCTATGACAAATTATGATTCATGTAGAGATCAGCCAATGCATTTTCACAGCTCGTTATTTGTGCCGTCTGATTATAGTTTACAACCTCTTACTCTGTGTAGTTTAAAGTAGTTAGTATTTAGAAAGAGTAGAGTCGTATTAGTTTTGCGTAAATGGGTTTCTCTTGAATTTCTTAAAAAAACACATACGCAATATGTACACACGCTGAATTGAATAGTCAGTTTTGCGCTATGTTAAATGCTGAAAAATGCAAAAATGCAAAAAAATTTTTTTGATCTTTGCTATTTCTAAATATTTGAGACTGTTTCTAGTGACAATTTTATTTGACCTGCACGCGTGTAATAATATAAATTATGTAGAATAAGTACATTTTAAAGTATTTAAAATATTTATGACGACAGATTTAATAACTTGAAACTTAGTTACAAAAATTAGTTATGTATAATATATGCATATCAAACAAAATTAGACGTACAACTGCTAATTTTTTTGTCAGTCCTGGTTGGTAGCCAAAGTAAAGCTTCCTTAGAGTAAAATTTTTTTCGTAAACTTGTTGACTATTTTCGTTTCGTTTTTTTCAACGCAGTTTGACTAGATATATAAGACAGGGACAGGATAATTTTGCAATGTGTGCGGTTTGAAGTATGTGGTGCTGTTGTGTTTTTTTCTCTGTCGTTCTTTTCCTTTGGATACCGTGTATATCATTTGTGAGGAGGAGTCAGAGTTGTGATAATGAGTTTTCTTTGCAACAGTAAAATAACTCTACTAGAATTCTATATTACACACTGATGGTTTTGATTACAGATTAAGTTGAAAGTTTGTGTGTGTATTTTTGCTAAATATTCTCCCCTTCATTTATTATTGAGACTGAAGGCTATGTTGATAAAGGATTTGTTTTAATCTTTATCATACTGTGTAGAGCCAGTCTTTCATTTCTATTTTGTGAGCTAGTGAATAAAATAGTCATCCTGATTTGACTCCTGGACACTTTTAAAAAATTATATATTGTACATTGTACGGGGTGGGAAATTATAATTAGTCAATAGTTATTACCTTATACAAAGGATACATGTTCCGATACATAAGTATATTCATATACATACATTTGAGTTTGCATGAAAATTTAATAAATAGTTAAACTAGTTGATACAGTTAGGATTGGGGATACAAAGGCTGTTAGGTGTATGTATAGATTATTGTTGTATTTGCACGTGGGTACAGTATTTATCAAATTATTGTGAAAATTGGGTATGTAATCAACAAAGCTACCTAATTGACTTTTACAGAGAGAAATACCAGCAAATCACAGTCAGCTACCTCAACGCCAAAAAGGCAAAATTCTATGCAAAATCGAAAATCATCATTAAATGTATTTGACACATCGAGTCCTCCAATTCAATCTAGTGCGTCAGTTGTGAGTGTCCCAGTTCGGAGGTCGGGGACACCTCTTGACTATTCGGAGAAGGCACATTCCGATAGATCAAATAATAAAGAACAAAGGTATGGAAATTAGCAATTGATTTCCTCTTACATTCATTGAATGTAAAGAAGATTTAGTCATCAAGTTCTAAATGTCATTTTCACTCTCTTTTTCAGGTACTATGCAAATTCCAGTGAAGATTCCGAGGAGTTTGTGGTTCATCGAGGAAGAAATGTTCCCACACTAGCCCAAGTGATTAGGTCAGTGTCTCCGTCTTCGCAAGAAGAGCGTAGTAGTCCAGCCAGTCGAATGTCAATGTCTCGTAATACGTCCGCTTTAAATCGAGATGAGGATGATGAAAGTGTGCCCGCTGCCGGCAGACCAAGGTGAGTCATCTAAATGTCTCATATAAGTTACACATGAATCAGTTACACATTCACTACATTCGTTTCGAATTTTTAATTTTTAAATTTTTAAAAAAATTTTTACTAGCAACTGGAGTGCCAATAAAACGTCTTACGCTGGGAGAAGGTCGAGAAGAAATTCATTTTCCGGTAATGACATTCTCTTACTTTTTGCTACCAAGTTTTGAGTAATAGTGAACTCAAAAAATATTTGTTTATTTAGCCTGGAAGTATTTTTTTTAAAAAAAAAAATACATTAAATTGTGATTGGTTGTTTTTATTTTCAGAGGCCGACTCGCAACTTACTGTGGAAAATTTTGGAGGTTCACAGGATAATTTAAACAGATTTGTGATAGGGAAAAATCCCGATAAACAACCAGCAGTTGTAAATGATTCGACGGCTTCACCTGTCCGGTATCCCCGAAGGCAAACGTCACAAGAACCGGCAGACTATTATGACTCACCACCACCAGCCCCATCACAGCAACAACAACTACCCCCACAACAACAACAGCAACAACAGTCAGGAACTCCTTCAAGACAACAAAATTTAAATTATAGTAGTTCCAGTCAAGGTGTTGATGACGGCGCAGAAGCTGTTTTCTACGGGAAAAAGAAATTCAATTATAGTTTAGAAAATAGGGACGATAATTACGGACAACAAAAAACATTTGACAACAGAAATCAACAGGAATACGGACAGTATAGTGGTAATTTTAATCAGCCTCAACCTCAGTTTCAAATTCAATCTCAACCTGGGTACTCTTACGACCGTCAACAGTCAACGAATCCGGACGCAAATGTGACAGTGTTCGTTGTTAACGATAAAGACTTGGGTGGATTCGGAGGTGAGTTGAAAAAATGAGAAAATTTTTCAAAGTGATTGGAAAATGATACAAATGAAATGTATTCTTTTTGTTTTGTGACAGAGCCTCCACTGAGAAGCACGAGCATGACAAATTTGTCTCGTCTTTCGGATCTCCCGAATAAACCTGTGAATATCGTGTATCTTCCTAATAATAATGGGTACGGAGATAGAAATACGCGAGGTCCACCACCATCAAGTGCACAAGACAGGACAGGAGATTATCATACGATGCCTAATAGTGTACGTGGATCTTATGGTCCACCGAATAATTCCTACATGACAATCAATCAAACGACGCCAACATCAAGAAAATCCGGGGATGATTTTGACGAAGATTTTGACACTGAAGACATTGCATCACAATTAGCTTCGATTCGACTGAAATTAGGTATGTTCCGTATTTAGTGGTCTAATTATTTATCACGTTTATATAATTAACAAAATCTTTAAACTCAACAGAAGAGAAGCGAAAACGGATTGAGATGGAGAAGGGACGAATGGAAAGCATCGCTTCAAAGCAACAATTTAAATTGGGCAAGGCAGCCTACCTGAAAGCCATTAATAAAGTAAGTCAAAAGATTTTTCAAATTGATTGTAATAATTGTGAACAAGTAACAAGGCCACGAAAATTTCATTCCATGATATAAAAGTAAATGTGAGAGAAGACATACAATTATAAATTTTTCAGACTGACAGAATTTCTATATATGATGTATCTTTTTTAGAATGACAGGCATTGTGATGTTGCTATATATATTTATTTTCAAGCTTTCTGATCTTCTTTTCTCTCAATCTGTAAATATTTTCCTCTTTGTTCATTTTGTGAGTCCACCACTTTGTACAATTGTATCGTTTGCTTCGTTCATAAATATATTCATATACTATAAGTACTGTATAAAGTTAATTTTATATTTTTATATTTATCTATATAAATTCATTGCACTCTATTTTATTATCAGAGTTTTATATTCGTTTTGTTCAAGTTATACTATTGAAACACTATTAGTTCTCTCAGAAGTATCAGTAGATTATGAATTTTCAAAGTATCATCTTGTTGGTTTATTTTCATATTATTTCTATACAAAGTAATTGAAGAATCATTTCCGTTCTGTATAATACGTCATCATTCTGAAACTATTTTGTCCATTTTCACTAAGTAAGGTGTTTATATTTCTGCATTATTGATGGTTTTCATAATCAAGTGTTGAACCAAGTTGCCCATGTGAAATAACGTTTATTAACATTCTGTAAATCTGAGAAAATTACAAATTGATTTAAAGTTATGATGTGCATGACAAATTATCATGGATAATGGACAATGTACAATTTGAATTTGGTGAGAATGATAAAGAAAGGATTTGAGTAACTAAGGCGGATCAAAAAACTGTAAATTTAAAGGGTAAAAGTGATGCCAGCGTTGGGTCATCGTCAACATCGTCTTCCTTAGGAAACCCCACTTCTCACCGCAATTTACCTGAAGTTGACCTGACCGACAAGAAAGTGGGCAACGTGAGCTCGAAGAAGAAACAATTATCATTAAAGGTCTGCTTGTCATCCTCAATGCACCTTCTGTATGTGTTTTCATGTTGAAAAAAAAATTGACTATGGATTCCCTGCATTCTCGTTGTTGTTGTGTGTACTCCTACACAATATAACAGTCTATTTGCATGATACACAAAGATGAGGAAAAAATCATTGTCATTATTATGACGAAAGATTGCATGAACAAGTACTCAGATGCAAATTTGTTGTGTGTGTGTTTACAGTAGATAGTTGAGCACTTTCTCTTATACTCCTACATAGTACCCGTAGACGGCTGAAGATTGTACAGGCAAAATTACAAGGTGCATAATAGACAATGCTCCAGGCTAAATTTTATATACAAATTGCCTACCTTAATTCCTTTACATGGCTGTGTAGAATAAAGAAAGTGTTGATATTAAATCAATGTGCCTTTTCCAATGGTGTGTGCTTATGTACTTGACACATTTGCGAGTTATGTGTGTGACGGTGTTTGTGTATAGAAAATGACGATGATGATTAATTCTTATTTTTGATGGTTTCGTCTGTACAGGACTTGGAAAGTAAGTGGCTGAATAAGACTGACGAACCTTGTAGGACTCCTGAGATTGAAAATATGGATGAGTACACTTACCAAAAATCATTGGCCAAGTAATAATAAATTTTTCATACATAACTCTCTATTTTTGTCAAACTTCCTTGACTAAATTGGTGTGATGTCAATCAATTTTTGTTTTATTATTCTTATGAAGGATGGATACTAGTTTATCGGAATTAGAGACAGACATACATCGGCTGGCAACTCAACAGCAACAAATCCAACAACAACATAACCAACAACAACAATTTTTCCTTCATGGTGACACTTCTACAGACTCTGCTGGTGGTAGTGGGAGTGATACAGGGAAGCGAAAAACATGGGCTGTCCCCTCGAGTGCTAATAGTACTGTTGTCAGTGGTGGTGTGAATAATGTGAATGGTGGTTCCAGTACTGTGAGAAATCAGTGGGGGGTGCCGAAACCCTTCAGTGGTTCAGTGGAAACAAGTGAACCTTCAGTGATCAAATATAATGGAGAAGTTCGTACAGGGAATTCTCCTTATGGCCCAACAGTAACAAGTTCCACAACCACCACAACAAAACCCGTACCACCCGCAAAGCCTTCCGTGGTCAGTGATGTGAATAGTACTGCTAATACCACTGGTGGCAGTGGTAGTGTTTCCACTAATAGTAATTCCTCATTTCGACTTCATTCTCAAGGAGCTCGCCTATTTAATCGTCCAAGGTTTGTTTCTTAAAAGTTTTCAAAAATTTTAATTAAATGCAGCTGGACTACAAAGAGTTGCTACGGCAAGTTGACCTACTGTGTAGTGAAGATTTGGAATACATAACAAGTTCTTGTTCTTTATAGTTTTATTTCTTTTGTCAATTTTTGGAAGAAATTGACAGTGTCAATTTATTTTAAATTTACCATTTAGTAAATGAATATGGATATTTAAATTATTTAATATATTTTGTCGAATGACAGAGAATGAATTGCTTTGCAGATTAGTTCTTTTAGTCTGAGTTTATCTGTTGAAAATTGACTTGTTTACAAATTACAATGTGTGCAACAGCCGATGTAGTCCGAGATTTTAGAAATATCCTAAGAGATATTAATAATAATTTGATTGTTAGTGAGGAGAGCGACAAGACAGACCAGCGTCCAACACCACCCCCAAGACGTAACAACTCAAATTCGACAGTTTATCATGCTGCTCCCGTGCCAGGACCAGATGACATGGAGCCTCAATCCGTTTCTTTCGTCCAAGATGATCGTTCGTCCAGCGAATTGGCTTCTCTCAATTCTAGTAAAAAGTCACTACAAATTACTTCTGGTTCTAAAACTTATCGCATTACTCCTGAGACTGGGTCTCCACCGAGGCGAAGTGCCCACCGTCTGTTTAATAACGACGGTCCAGGTATTTTTATTTTTCCCTTTGACATTGATCTCCTTGGACATGTTGCGGTATTGCAATCTTTTCCTTCTTTGTCTCCTCCTAAATAGATGCATCCCTTACATCTTCGGATGAGAACCCATCATTGAACGAACGCGGATTCTACATTCAAATTGATAACGACGGACCTAAAAGACCGAAACCTCCACTAAGGACAAAGTCACCAGCCAAGAGAAAAGAAGGCGGTGGCACTAATCCATACGAATCTTCAAATAGTGCCAGTAAGCGAGGTTAGTGAATCCTAATGATAACTAAATTGTATCAGTTACATGGAATGTTTCATGTGAGTAATTATTTGTTTTAAATAAAACTTTCAGATATTGCCTCAGAATATATACAGTCAATAGTGGACCGTGTCCCCATTTCAGCTCTTCAAGATGATGAAGAAGAAGATTTCAGGGTATATCATCATGATCGAGACCTGTACTCTGAAAGGCGTAATTCCATGGACAAGCTAGGAGGAGAGTTGGTTATTGATGAGAGGCCCAATTTAAATTCGGTAGTTTGAATTATTGTTAGAATTTATGTGTTTCCTTTACCAAAGTCTGGCAAAAAATCCCTTCTATTTATGATGAGAAGATGACTTTAACAAACTGATTAATTTTTTAAATGAACAGAGTGAATTAGACTTAATGGAAAAGAAAAAGGAGCGAATTTTACTGCAATCTTTAAAAAGACAACAACAGCAGGAAGAATTACGCCGTATTAAAGAAATGGAGATCCAAAGGAAAAAGGATGAGGAAGCTGCCAAAGCGGATGAAAAGATGCGAAAACGGGAAGAAGAAAAAGCACGCAAACAAGCCATTCTTGAGTCTTATCGAATGAAGAAATTGGAAGAATCTGAGAAAGATGTACGTTTTTTTCTTTGTTACTTTCTGTGGTATGAAAGGTCTTTTGGTCTGGATATTTAGGATATTATAATACACAAAAGTTTCCTGAAGCCAACACTTTGTTGGTTATTGTTCCATTTTTGATGAAATAATCTGATGGCTGTGGTATGCCATAATTGTGGAAGTGGAGAGTAAATAATTGTTCGTACCATTACTTGTCACCCACTTATTTCACAAGTAGAATGACTTGTGTATACTTTGTTGAGGTTGTGTCGTGTTACTTTGACTTGAGTGTGTATGTGATGGATGGTGTATTTGTATTACTAGGGGAAAGGATGGGAAGTGCAAGAGAGTACTACGAAGCGATTTATGAGGCCGAAGTCATCTAATTTAGGTGCAGGACCACGTCCGCGTCCTAAAACAATTCATTTATCTGAAGTTGACTCTGGTGCTAATAGCTATAGTTATAAGCCGGGTAAGTAGTAGTAGTATTTCCTATAAAAAATGTAGGTTCTGAAAATATTCATTTCAAATCTTAAGACATATTATTTATACGTCATCATAAAAGCTTTATGAGTCGTTAACCAAGTTTTTGTATGTCTTATGAATTTTTGCGATTATCAAAGTCATAATTTATTTTGATTGTGTATGTTTCAGGTGTCCTGCGTCGAAGTGATAGCCAAAATTCTAGCACTAGCCTTGCCCGTTCTCAAGGGAAACGGGGTTCAAATAATACATTATACTCAGCAGGTCTCTTTTTTGCACTTTTTAATACTTTGACCATTCAGTTCAGTTACTAGTCTACAATCTTTCCTACATTTTTTCTTCCATTTTCTCTCTCCACTCGTACCACTTTTCTATTTGAAATGACTGTGTTGCCACTTCAAATTGTTGTAGTATTTTGTTCAAGTTTTAGCTAAGCCTAAGACGAAATCAGAGTGACAGAGTGATTCTGTTTTTCATGACTAGTTGAAAAAGTTTGAAGTACGTGGGTGAATTTTTAGTCTGTGAATAAGTAGTATTAATCAGAAAGATTTTCTCTTGGAATTCAACAATCATTGTTAATTGTAAATGGAAGTGGCAACTCTAAAAGTTGTGAATGGTAAGGACTTTCAGATTGGATTCCCTTTTATAGAGTACTAGAAAATTGTTTTTTAAGCTCTCCTGACACAGACAGTTCTTTGAGTTGCTGCAAAATCTTTTGCAGTGATACTGACCTCCTGCTGCATGTTGACATTGTGTGTGTGTGTGATTTGAGAAATTCGTTTTCCAAAGTTTTGTAGGTTTTATGCAGTCAAGCTCATACAGAATTGATTGAATTTGTACATGCCAGTTGCATTACAGACTGTAATAAGTAGAAAATCGATTCTCCGTACTTTTTTCTTGTAATAGTGGCCCTGTCGGGGTTTTTCTCCCCTTCATATTTCTTGCACTATTTTATTTTTACTAGCTTTATATTTACAATTTTTTAACGCATGTAGAAAATATTCATGAGACAATGATTTTGATTTTTGTGATGGAATTTTGATTTTGTTTTTTGATTTTGCATGGTTTCTGTTTGTTCCCGGACAATAAAATTATTGTTGAATCAGGGGGTGGACGTCAAAGTAGAGTGACAGATCCATGGGGTTCAACTTCCTCTTTGAATCAAGGTAAATTTGCAATGAAATACAAAAGAAGAAAGATGCAGCAACATCCGACTCAACTGATTTCTTTTGTCTTTTTTTGTAGTCTAGTTGAATTTATTTGTTTCTATTTTGTCACTCGATGAATGCAAGCAAAGTTAAGCATGTGAAAGAAAACGTTGACTTGATCTAATAGATACAGGCTGCGTAGAAATGTTGCATGATGACTGTTGATCGTGATAATGTGTCTCGTGCAATATGATTTCCCTACTGTTTTTTAAAGCTTAACATTTTCTTGGTTTGTTCTCTTATGACCGTAATATTATCACTATAGCGTAAGTGGTCAAACTTTATGACCCATCATAAAAGGAGAAAAAATAGTATAAATGCGAGATTGGTTTGCATTGTATCATAATGTGAACAAGAAGCTCCAATTTTTTTAACAAAATAATCATTTACATTAAACCTGGAAAGAAATTAGTTGCGTCAAAATTTGTATTATTCATTTTGTTGATTATTTTGTTTAAAAACTGAAGATACAAGGAGACGAGCCGTGAATAGTTCTTATCGACCTCGGCGTGACTTATCCACGTCTCGTTTTGAAGGTAACATACCCGTCCGCCTAACAAAAAATTAACACTATGCAAACAACTTGTCACAAACATTTCTTTTTTGGACTAAAACAATGATCAAGGGGAATCCTTTTTCATTAACAGTTGTAGATTTATTATATAACAGTTTTTCGTTTCTTATGAAAAATAATTTTTAACTTTAATTAAAAGTCTTTGAACAAAAATTCTAATCTAGAAGAAATTTTTTTGATTCTCAATTTTTGTAAAATTTCCAAAAGATCCTCTACATAGTCAATTACACGACTTTCATGATGAAGTTGTTTTTGAATATCTTCATCCATATAATAATAAATTGCATGCCAATTTTTTTTTGCTGAATTTTGTGTTTTTGTATTTTGATATCGGCTGTTCAGCCCGTTCCCGACGAGATAGCTATTTGGGTTCTCAAGATTCTTTAGCTCATCGGGCAAATTCTGCCTCATCTCTCATGGATGGTCAGTGGCTACTTAATTGTGCCCTTTTTGATCCAGTTTTTTGTGTTTTTTCTGGCAAATTTTGGTGGTGGGGCATCGATGTTAGATGTTGGAAAAGAGCTATTCATTGAATCTCCAGTCGGAGGCTTTTCTCATATCAATTACTGCATGGTGAAAGTTCTTGTACAAATGGGGGTTTGTGTTGCCTATAATGATTTCACCAGTGTATTTTTGTAAGCGTTGAAATATTTGGTTTGGTGTTAATTTTCTTTGGTGGGTACATAGTATATCAATTCCTCATTTTCCAAAAACTATCGGTTAATTGGCACACAGGAGCAAAGTAATTTAGTTACATATGGTTGTAAGGACAGTGGAAGAAAAGAGGGTGGGGTTAATAACGGAAATGTAGAAAATTGTAATAAATATAACAGATAACTCTTGCTACCTGATAACTCGAATTAGAACTGTACAATATATTTTGGTGTACATTTATACTTTGTAAATTACACTATGTAAATGTGGTAATGGGTAGCTTGGCGGTGCTTTAAATGCGACTTGTTTTTCATCTCTCTGCTTAATTAGGGACTGAGACGGAGGTGACGAGCAGTCACCGAGATTCAGATTCCGGAGTGGGGACTTGTTCCCCTCCTCAACGTCGGACACCTTCACCACATCATCCAACTCATCTCGGGACTGTTCCTTCTCAAACTTCTTGTTCGCTTCCCTCTCCGTCTGGTAATCCTTCCAGAGCTTGTAATTAAACCTTTTGACCAATTCTTTAACTCTTTCAATTTTGGTCAGTATTTAGTTTTTAATATTTTTCGTTGGCTTCGATCTCCTTTGTTTTAAAAATCATAGTTTCATCTTAACGCTTGCTTTGGGTTTAATTCATTACAATTTTGTTACTGTTAATGAAAAGTTAATATCTGTTTACTAAATGGGAACTAAACTAACAGCATTCTTTTTTCATATGATTTTGTAAATGATGATTTAGGGCCTGGATCTTTACCACCTGGTCTGATTTCCAGAAGAAGGGGTTTTGATGACGGTATTGTGTTTGAATAATTAATCATCATCAAAATTTGATTTGTGATTAGTGTTATCAATAAATCTAAATTCAAAAAATATTTTAGGTTCTAGTGATATTTCATCTGTGGCCAGTTCCAATATGGACTACTCTGGTATGTTTGCTTAATAAATATTTGTAACAAAATAATTGGTTTTGTTGTAGCATACTGAATTGACATAATCTCTGTCTCCAGGTCTCCGCCTTTACAAGCAACCGACAGCCAAGTCGAATCGTAGTAAGTTTTCCATTGTCAATTGCATGTTATATTTTCAATGTCTTTCAAATTACATGATTGAAGGGTAATTACGAAATATGTCTCTCTCTCTATTTCAGGTATAATTTTAAATGCAGGTAACTAATTCACGTGAACGTTGTCACTACTTTAAAAGCAGTAAATTTACTGTCTACAACATAATAACATTAAATGTTATTGTATGTAAATATAGGCCAGCAGTAATATTATTATTATCTTTGTGTTTCAACAGTTGAGTACTGTGTATTTCCGGGTGTTGTAAATCGTGACCAAAAGCTTCGCGTATTGGAAGAAGTGAACCGATCCGAGAGCAAGCATTTCCTCATCATGTACGTTGTTAACAAATGTTAGAATTATAGTAATTCAAGTATTAATTCAAAACTGAAAAATAATAATATACGTTCTCTCCAGGTTCCGGGACGCAGGTTGCCAATTTCGAGGTGAGTAGTCATTATTTCTTTGTTGTAAAGATTATCTTTTATTCTATTCAGGCAATAAAATAAATAAATATTTTAATTTTCCCCCTTAGCTTTGTATTCTTATTCGCCGGAACGAAACGATGAAATAGTTTTGCTACATGGAAGAGGACCAAAACAAGTAAACGATCGTATGTTTGAGAAGTTTTTCAAGTAAGTAATATTTCATTTGCTGTATATTTTTAATAGTAACAATGCAATAATTTAAGTAAAAATTTAAGCTTCTCCAAGGAATGAGTCCGAATGTAATCTGGTCTCATCCCTACGAGAAAGTAAAGTCTCTCTCTCGTGTGTACTTATCCGTTTCTTGACTGTAAATGCAGAATTTTAATTATGCTTTCGTGTAGATACAATTCTGGAGGCAAATGTTTTACCCAAGTGCATACGAAGCACTTGACCGTAACTATTGACGCTTTCACCATTCATAATGGTAAGTTGTTACGATTCCATTCATGCTATTATTGCATTTAAGAACAATCAATTTTCAATTATTTGTTTGTACAATTTCAGCTCTTTGGCAAGGGAAGAAGCCTCCTCAGACAAAAACTAGAGATATGGCACTGGTCATTTAAATATCTCGAAATTTATGTAGGTACTATTAATATATAATAAAACGTTAAGTATTCTATCGGAAGAAGTTGCTTTACTGACAAGACAACAGTGCTAATTCGAACAATTGGAAACTGAGACTTGATCAAAATTTGAAACGGAGTAGTAGAAACTTTGACGGTCGATTTATACAATAACAACAAAGACGATTTCTTCCCTGCTGAATATTCTTCTTCAACTCCAACGTTATCATCACTCATTGTGACATAATTAATACTTATTTGTTATCCATGTAATTTTTTAATTTCGTTTACATACTACTGAAAAAATTAAAACTGCATTTTCATTCTATGAATGTAACATTATACATTTAGAAATGCCTTAAATACTTCTAACCTATATAAAGCTTCCCTAAGATGTAATTTAGTGTAGAATTACTTATTATTGTTAACTTGAAGTCACATAGGGAATCATCTCGAATCTTTAAAAAAAATAATGTAAGTGGTAGGGAAAAAATTATATATATAAACAAAAATATATATATCTATAAAGCAGGAAGGAAAAAAAAGGTGCGATAGATTTTTTTACACGAAGACTCTGCTAAGCATTTACATTACATTATTTGTTATTTCTTTTTGTGAAACACATTTGTAATAATGTGTTCTCCTCCACTCGTTCGCTCTATAATAATACAGGAGACTCCTGTCAGGAGTGTATTCTCATCTTATAGATCGATTACTTTTTGATTACATAATTATTATGTCATAATAGTATTACCGTTTTCCTAACTCAAGTAATGGTCAGAAGTCAGACGATTATAATTTTTATTAATACTTAATAATAGTTTAGCAACAACGAAGAGATTTAAAAAATTATGTATGATCAGAAATGTTGCTGCAACAGATCAGTCACTCTTTCTCCCGTCATCTTTATGTTACGTTAACAATGACACCTCAATTGTGTTTCACCCTAACTACAGTCACATTTTAATTTTTTACAGTTGTGATCCTATAGGTTATTTTAACATGGTTTTTTTAATAAGCAAAGATAATTTGCATTTTTAAGGTTTACAACTTGAAAAAACGAGTATAACAAGACGAAGAACAATTGTTCACTATTAACTATATTATTCATATATCAACAGACCTTAGTAACACATTATTATAAGTCACTGTGTTAACGTTTAATGTCGTTTAATATTACACAATTTAGTGGCCCTGAGGATATGTGCATTGGGGCAATGTGTTATTTCCCATTTGATTGCATTGAAAAAAAATCGGAGGCATATTAGCGTGCCGAACCAAAATCAAATGGAGTTATCATTTTACCCCATGCACGTGTCTCAGGTCTATTTCTGTACTACCAATCAATCAATAATAATATTTTGTCAAAAATTATTTTGTATTATTATAAAAAAAAATATTTTGAAGCAAATTTGGCAATATTTGTAACATGGAAAAACATCCTTATAATTCTGAATTTATATGATGAACAAAGTACGAGCAGAAGCCATGTCCCTTTATGATTTCTACATTCTGGTGCATTAGCGCTGCTACTAATATGGTCGTCATTATTAATTCATTATTTTAAAAGTAAGCACTGATGATTTAATAAACAAAGATTCTATCTTTTTGATGATGAATAATTAGAATACCTTAGAGAACAAAATGAGTAGGAATGACATGAAGATGATTAAGATAGCCAATTTTGATTTTGAGACAATATCCTTTTTTTGTAAACCTTTTGTTTTTTAATCATTTAGAAAACTGCATAGAAACGTTCTATCCTCTTACACGTCTAATTCCAAGTCGAACTGAAAAGAGTATTATCACGTTATTTTCGTAGTGTCTAATTTATTGTTATTGTTAATTTCACAGGCTGTGGACTAACTCTCTCTCTCTCTCTTTTTCTCTCCAACGAATATACTATGCTTTACTCTTTTTTTTGTTTTTTTTTACTCCAGCGCGTCCAATGATTTATGAAACTTTATTACCAATTTCGTGCATGGAAAAAGTGCCAAATTCTGATGATTTTTCAGTGAATTTCTTAAAAATCTCGGGAATTTTACGAAAATTTTCGATACATCTAGTTTTTTTCGCCCAAAATCCCGGAACAACCAGGTTACTGTGTTATGTCACTTTTTCCATGCACGACCAGTTTAACCAAAGCATATATACACAAATTAAGTATTATTAATTAATGATTTCAAGCTACGTACTAAAACAATGTCTTTTACTATAAGTAATCATGAATCAATTAAGTTTTTAATATAAAAAATCGACTAAGCGTTGAAACGTTGATATTTACATACTACATACATAAATATATATATTTACGCTTTGCTATATGATATGTACATGTGCATATGTCTAATTTTAACTTATAATAACATTAGAACAATATAAGTGAATGTGGATGACGATATAACTTATTAACTTGTATGATTGTGGTATGAATTACTCTGTTGCCCAATGTAATAAATATAACGCCAGTTGAGTCTGGGTTGAATTGCGACAAATTATAAATTGAACATTCAGCCGCACATTTCCTGTTTACATAATATGTAATACATATGTAATTCCATAACTTCTATAGACGATGTACTTATACCGCGGCTTATACAGACAAGATAATTCGTACAGTAATACATAAGTAATAAATACTAGGTTGAAAGAAATAGAAAGAGAGGGGGAAAAAGAAAAAAAGGAAGTAAAGGCAAACTTGCAATTCCCAGATTCAGGCACCCGGCATAAACTCACGTTAACCGAAGTTTGGCTATCTCTCAAAGTCACCCATGAAAGTCCCCATTCCTGCGCTAAAAAATCAGCTCTTTCTGTAGAAGTGCCCCTACCATCTTCATCAATATATCTTGGTAGATGCCCTTTTTTTGTTCTCTTCATCCACACACACATACTAATGAGCCATAATATGTACTAAATAAATTGATCATTCAAAAAGATGTTCATTTCAAGTTGAATTTCAATTTAATCAGTGTGTTAGCAAACAATTTTTTACATCATGTTATAGGTCTGATTTTGCTCTTCTATTTGTGAATAATAGTTTGACTAGGGGATTACGAGTCAACTGGAATATTGTTGCTTTGGATATCTAGCAATCAAACCGTTAATGAAACTGCGCTGCAGAAGCTGGTAATTTTGAGCTAATGAGTCTAGAGAAGAGTTTTAGTCCTTTTTCTTTTTCGTGTCGCATTTTTGGGGACTGTCCGCATCTATTAATGTGTATTGAAAAAAGTTAAGGATTTAATAACAACCTGGAATATTTACAGTATATTAATAATATTACCTTTTCCACTTATGGATGCGTAAACGCTTTTGAAGCCTTCTCTAGCGTACACACTACCTTCTTTTGCCAATACTAAGGAACAAATCAAACACGACACGTAATTATCATACATTTTGAAGTACAAGGACATTGTTTCATTACACTGAAGATTCTTTTTTGACAATCTCTATGTGTCCATATTAAAAGTACAACATCTTACTTTTGGTTTGTGCTGGAAAAATAACAGCGGCACTAGCTCCACTATTAATTTTTTTTTATTAAAAAAAAGAATGATACAGACTTGAAATTCAAGGTATTCATAAAGTTCGTTTGAGATTGCACAAGGAAAACTCACCTGCCGAATGCGACATATATTAACTTTTTAAACAGACGTTTACGAAAGCCCAATATTAATCCACTCAAGAGACCACTGCCGGCAATCGTTGCGTATTTCACATCAGGTGAAGCCTCCGTTTGCAGGTACCTGATATTTTCACTAACTGCCGAACATGCAGTCTGTAAGAAAGCTTTTGCCTGCGAAACGTAACCCGCAGCCTCACTCTGTATGGGACCAAAGTCTTCACGACATTTCTGAATACATTTCTCTAATCCAGCTACAACTGGTTTCTTACTAGAGTCCTCCTCATTTGTTTTCTTACTGCAAAGAAATAATATTGTGTCACACAAAGATCAAATATGAATGATTTTCTGAATAAAAACAATTGGAAAACTGAAAATATGGGACAGTTCGTACATTGGAGGAGGCTCACAGTATACATCCCAGGGAGCTCGAATAGATTTGGTAGGTTCGGAATTTTCCTCTTTAGCATAAACCACTGCTCCAGGTGCGAATGCGGCCATGCCGAATGGAACAAAAATGTATTTTGCTCGTCGTGCCAACATTTTGAGTCGTCCTCTTGTCAAATATATTGCCAACACTACAAGGTGAAAACAGGAGAAATTTTTCATTAATATGACTTTAGTTGCTGCTAATTATTGATTAGCAGAAATTATTTATAGCTCTCCACGATTCTACATTTATTGTCCCTAAAAATACTTTCGTGGTCCAAATGACCCTATGAATAAATATCTTGCAGGACCAGGGTTCTCCAACGAAATTGTGCTTACACTCATTTCAGCCAACTTTATTTTTTAAAAAAGTAAACAGTGAATGTAATAGCAGTCATAGAAACAGCAAAATAAATCACATTAAATGTACTGTTACCGTAGTTGCGACAGAATGATAGTTATTTTCTTACATCCCTTAAGAACAAATTTTAAAATTTTGTCAAACTAGCATGTTCAAGTAAAAAAATAAGACGATGCCGTAAGGACTCTCATAACACACAACTTTGAGATTAGAAGTAAGCTGACTAAATTCTTTCAAGTAGTACTAAAATGATCAAAATGCAACGAGTGCCAATGACGTCACCTATTGAATACCCGATGATGACAGGTATAATGAAAAGAAACGTAATTCTGCAGCTGATTTTATACTTCATAATACATTCCATTATTTTTGTTAGCCTCAACTGCCCATTCAACGACTACGTCTATGTTCCGCAACACATATCAAAGTGGATTCCTTTCGATTTTGTATGCAATAGGACAACGACCACTGGAAATCTGGGAGAAGCAGGTACCTAGGCATCTTGACCTACATGAATTTCTCTACGGTATTTCATTATTATCATTATTGACAAAAGGTACGGACAGGACATGTGAAACGGGTAACGGATCCAGACATAAAATCGCTGGCCATCGAAATACTGGGATCAAATGTCAACACAACGTTCATCACAACTCCGATCAATCCACAACAAGCTCTTGGAATTCGTTTGCCATTCCTTGTTCTTGTCGGTACTGTAGACCACTGTTTCAATCAGGCATAGGCATAGGCTATGACTCATAGCCAAAACAGGACTCACACATTTGAGTTGAATCCAAAATGATTTGTTGTTTTTCGTATTTACAGTCAAAAACACAAAGCGATATTTTGTGTTTGAAGTGCAGATACTGGACGACACAGGTTCCATATCAAAATTTAAATTATTTTTGAAATTATTTAATTTTTAAATTATTCTATTTCGTCCTTCAGGATATCGACGAAGATTCCGAGCATGTAATTTCCAAGCCACAACTCGCGTACGGCCTTTCTCTTGTACCCTGCCTATGAAACTTGAGGATGGTTGGAATCAAGTTAGACAATAAAGATCATTTTAAAATTGTATATGGATCTTTCTATTTTGTATTAACTACAATATGCTCAATATAAAATAATGTTTAGATTCACCTGAACCTGGCTGAGATGACAAGAAAGATTTATGGAACAAATTTCACCGTCAGACTCCAAAAAAATATAATTTTCTACTATAGTCATGCTAGCAATTTTTTACATTCTCACTATTTTTTACGCAGGAGGTTTTACGAGTCCAAATTCACGCAAACTGTCGCATTAGACGTGTTTGGTTTAGTGAAAAGGTTTACGGCGATGAAGAGGTTTGTAAAAAAATCAACCTGTTTTCCTAGTCTTGTTTAAATCAAAAAATAATAACATTAGTATTTTTACAGGTTCCTAGCGACTTCAAGGTATTTTAAAATTTAAATATATCTACATGCATCCTCGTCGCCAAAGCTCTAAAAGTTTTAGCCTAAAACTTATTAAACCTAGTGACAATAATTACATTCGTTCTCCCTAATCAGGTGTTTGTGTTGAATGCGGCGAAAATGGCTACTTCCTATGACGTTAATCGTCCCTGACACAAAAGATAACTGTGTAAATTGTAAATCAACTTACCGGAAATTTTAGATATCACAAAGTCAATCTGCAGATGACCATCAATACAGAATTTTGAACATTAATTTTTTACTAGAGAGGCTTCAATCTGCAACAAATTTTTGTACAAATACAATTAGCCCACGAAATGGTATAGCCAAATTTCAATATATTTTGTCTCCACACAATAGAAATTTTTCTATATCCTATTTTAACTATTTATATCGATCAACAATTCCTCACTACCCTTGAATAAAATTTTTTCGATCGGCACCTACAAATTTACCTCTCAATCTCAATGGTTTTTTAGTTTTTACAAATGTATATATATATGACAAAATCTGCTAAATAAGTAACTTGGATTTTATATGAAGAGCAACTAAAATTGGAAAATCTGAAGTAAACAATGACTGGGTGGAGAAAACGACAAAAGAATGCAATCAATAAGACGAAGTACACATGAAAACTAACAGTTAGCTAGTAATTATTATTATTATTTCATTTATTTATTTAAATACGTCAACTATTCAGTTGAAGCAATAATGGTCTTTCAAGTTCTCTCTCTACACAATCATCAATAGAATTAAAGGGAGAATATCAATCACCCACAAAAGTTGACTTTTTTTCCACAACAGTAGAATTATTATCAATCCTCCATCATCATAAATAATATACGTAATCACACACAACTTTTTCACATATCAGATGTCCTGTGTTTCCTCTACATTACTCACAAACAACAAATAATATAATATTCTCAACATGTCAGCCCTAAAGTAACTAAATTAGTTTTTAAAATATTCCTATGAAATGGTAGAATACAAGATTTGATGTGGACACCAGCAGTTGAATAAGTTTCAAAGGACATAACATCGGAATCACTATAATACCTTGCATATATGTACAATGACATAAGTAATAGAATTATAGAGATAACATTCGGTATGTATAATATTTACGGTAAATGTCAAAATAGTTTTACACAAGATTACAAATTTCGATTTTTATGTAGATTTTAAAAACAATCAAAGTCCGCCATCGAATAACAATCGATTCCTTTGCCAAATTCGATTCTGATGAATATAACAAAGTCAATGATCATGATAATACCTTTCGAATATTCTTAATATCTTAATATATATATATATATATCATAAAATAATAATATTTAATTTTTTTTCCTTGACCTACTGTAGTATACTGACAAATAATATGTTTTTTCATTTTGGTAATTTTATACCATGACGAATCATCATCCATGATGCCCTGTCTGACAGAGACACAAAAAAGAGAAGGGTACAGCAAGTGGAGCTAGAAGAATTATTTAGAAATCTCTTGTTGATTTCTATGCATATTTGTTATGTATATGTGAATAATCTTATATAGTCAGAATAGTAATAATAATAACAGAGTTCAGAGTAATAAATGAAATAGCATCCCGCTTTGCAGCTAAAAAATCTTGGCGTGATGAACATTATAATTTTTAAAAGGAGGATGTTTCAATTCCTTTCATCTGGACAATGAATGGCTCCTCTCGTGTGAAGGCGAGAGATGATTCTTATCATCGTCGTCTGTCAGTCTCAAATGAGAAGGGATTTCTGGAAATTAAAACCGAAAATATTGAATTTTACTCTCAGACACTTACAAATTTGAACTTGCACAATAAAAAGAACAACTTATCAATAACAGCAGTAAACTAATTAAACTTACTTTCAAAAAATGGATGTTTCAATGCCTCAGACAAAGATATCCGTTGCGATGCTTCATATTCTAACATTCTACTAATCAAGTCAAATAAATGACGAGTATCCTCATCGTCCGATTTCATGTAGCGCTGATGAGGTAATACGAAACAATTATACATGTAAAACCTTTCCATTCATATTCCTTAAAAATGACTTAACGACTCAAGTGTTGTGATAGTATGAGAAACGTACCAAAAGTGGATGGCAATTGTCTCGGACATATCGTCCAGCGGACGATCTCTCATCCCAGTCTAATTTTCCTAAAAAATTAATAATAATATTAAATTATACATTGAGTCCGGTATTGAAATTTTATTTTTGACAATAAAAAGGAATTTTTTCCTCACCGTGGTAAAAGTACTTGGTCTTAGTTTTTCTGGCCATCCGTGATGGTATGGGCCCGAGAACGCGCTCCATTATTGCTAAGTGCTCAGAATTAGAATGCGTTTGAAACAAGGTTTGACCACAGCTGTGAACAAATTGAAAACACGAAATGTTACGTGATTTGCTATAATACGTGTTCAATTAATTATGTCCAAAATCCAGAAAAAAAAGTACTTACTAGAGCTCAAACATGATACATCCCAATGACCACACGTCAGCTGTGAAAAAAGTAAGTAATTATTTGCAAGAATAACGGTCACACTATTATTTGACTATAAAACATTCACAACTATCGTCGACTCACCAGACTGACACCAGGATAGTTCTAAAATTACTTCCGGCGCTCTATAAATAAATAAATAATTTCAACTTTCAACAAACTCAATATTCTAGCGAATAGAAAATATTAACGCCATACCTGTAATGTCTTGTTGAAACAATGGTACTGTGATGTTCATAATCAAAAGTTGCTGAGCCAAAATCGATTAATTTTATTTCCGTTTTCTGAAAATAAAATTATATCAATGTTCTGCACTTCAGTACACAAAGTGTAGAATAAAAAGACCGACCCACCATCAGCTGTTTATTTGAAATGAATTATCTTACCTTGACCCTACGGACTCGTTTCTTTCGACGACTATCAAATGATACTTCATAATCGGCATCCAAGAATAAAATATTTTCTGGCTGCAAATTTTAAATAAAACAGTCATTTCAGAGTCTCTCAATAGTAAAAACATAATTTTATGTCATTCTTTCAGTAAAATGTGATTCATACAATTACTAAATAAACGTACCTTTAAATCCGTGTGAGTCAATTGGTTGTCGTGAAGAAATCTCACAGCGTGACATAACTGATATGATATATGACGCACTTGTTCCAGCGGATATGGATTATAGTTGTTGTCTTTCTGTAATTTGCACAAGATGTAATCAATGTAAGAATAAAATTATGAGAATTGTTCGTTATCTCCATCAATGATTTGCACAATAATATCAAAACTTATAGAATTTTTCCAAAATTACCAAGAAATCAAAGACACTCAACCCCAGCATCTCGAAAGCAATGCACATATGACCATGGTAATCAAACCAATCCAACATTTTTACGCAAAGACTGAAAAAAATTTTTTGCACATAATTTTAAAAATCTTCTTCTCTTTATACATCATACAAATGTAAAGTCAAAAATGTAAATATCAATGTAAAAAAGAACCGTACTATTTTCCTTTAGCATCTTTTTCTGCCAGTTTTTTCAAGACATTTATCTCCAGTTTTGCGGCTTCTCGGTACTTTTCAACATTCTTAATAATCTTGAGTGCAATTATACGATCTCTGTAAACAATTGTCATTTTAATTAATTTCTTGACAAAAAATTTAAAAGCTAAAAAAGAAGCCAACTATTTCGGGCTCTTTGATTAAATCATAATGTTGCTATCCATTCTTTTTAGAGTCATTAAAATGCACCTCGCTGTTTAATAATAGACATGTCACAAACACTGTCTAATAAACACTAATGAAGTAATTTTTTTATTTAGTCACTTTATGAAAAAGCAAAAGAAATCTACTGCATGCAAATTAAATTATGAAGGAGAGAACAGAATTCCTCAACACTAAACTGCAAATTATATCAAAACCACCATTTGTACCTTTCTTCACAGTTATAAATACAACTGAATTGTGCAAATCCTAACCACACCCATTTTGCTTCTCTCTACAAAGTCAATTTGACAACAGAATTATACAAAACGATATTTAACATTACTGGACAGTATTGTTAAAAACATCTGCATAGAGAAAAGATAGTAAAACGGTGCATCGTCAATACTTCACCGTTTTATTACAGGGCAGCTAAGTCTAAATACGCCCCAGTACATAATTAACAGCGATCAATAACTGTGTCCGAAAAAACATCTGTTGCCGTAGTCCATCCTAATAAATTCACATCTCCTCAAATGTACACTACCACTGCTTTATACAGTGAATCTCTAAGAAAAAGAAATCTTGTACACATGAAGCAATTCATTATACATTCTCAAGTTCGTTGTGCAAAAAAAGTTAAAATTAGACTAGTACTCTCAATTCTTTCTCTCTCTTTGCATAGCACACACTTTCATATGTTTTTCGAGACGGTGTGTAATCGCTAGACTTGACATTCGACAATTTCCCTTATACAATAAGATGAACACTCATATGCATCTATAACGTCTGTCTATACAAACACAACCAAGTTGATGGTGGCGTACTAAAAACTCGAGGAACTACGAAGTTAGAGAAACATCAACCCTCTTTTTAAAAATTTGGCTGGCTCAACAACAAAAGTAATGAAAGTATACTGTCTACATCTTCCCCGACCTTCTTGTGTCTAATAGAAAGCAGAAACTAGACTCGAAAACAGGGTTAGGTGGGATGGACAGCACACAAATTACAGATGCTCCTATCAATCAAACTAAACAACAACAAATAAAAATGATAATAATATTATTATTACATGACCCAGCTGTTTTTTTCATGTAAACTAAAACCAAAGTGTACAAACCATGAAAACCCTGTTGAGACACCTGATAGAAATTATATTTCATCATACTTTGTGTTCTCACAAAACACCTACCACCTAAAAAACTAACACATATTGTCTGTGTATTTTGATTCACTCCAGAGCGATCAGCACAAATTTTGAGCCCACTCAATATCCTACAATTTGGACTTGAACCAAATAAAAAAAATGTAGATCAAGTCAACAAAAATAGGTCCTATCAAGTCCCACTCGTGCAAACATACCTAACATAGAAACAGCAAAGAGCCAGGATGTATGAAAACACAGGCGGCGGCGGTGACTGGTAAAATTACTTTAGTATGGTGGATCTTGGAGAAACTAATGCAGAATGTGCAGTATAACCTCACACAAAGCACATCATCATCTTAATATTTACCCAGAAACTAATCCATAGCACAGTGAAAGGTGTCTACTACTACTACATCTCCCACATCCGACAAAATCTAACTGGGTCACCAGCACCTTAGTGACTTGCTAAAATAAGAAGATAGCTTGTCTACACATAAGATATATTCTCACACTCTCACCCATGATGAACTACAGAGACAGAGAGATAACACTTGTCCCAGTCTCTTGTCAAATTTCAAATCAACTACTAAACAATAATACTAATCACATGTTCTGCCCAACATTGTTACACAAATCAAAACAAAAAAGTGCATAGGGAAAAAAACTAGCTCCTCAAGATTTTTGATACGTAATACACAGGACATGTTAATGGTAAACTTATCTAATTCTATGTGGGCCCTAGTGTCATACATACAACTTTCAAGATGTACAAAAAAAAAAAAAAAAATACTACTAAGCAGCACTTATTGATGTCAATGTTAACTGTAGGAAGGAAAGAAGTTGGCAAAGAGTTGATATAATAAATCTGAATCACATAATGAATCTACAATAATTTTACACTGAAAAATTTAAATCTCAAACATTTTTTCCCTGTATACAAAGTCAGGAGGAAATGATCCTTTCATGTGGCCAATGTTTCCTTATAATTAATACAGATAATAGAATGTGAATGTAGACTACAGCAAGGTTCCTTGACAAATTTTTTTAAACACTGCCAGTGTATGCAAATAAATTAACATAGTATTCAACGTAAGATAATGCTCAATTTAATGCAAGATTTAAAATTATAAAAAAAACTTACTTATCCAAATCTTTAACCTTGACCACTTTTCCAAAAGTTCCTTCCCCAAGTGTGTCCAAAATCTTATCTGTGAAAAAGCAAAAGAAATCAGGTCAGGTCAATTGAAACATGAACATGAGCTATATAGCAAATAATACATGCTATATAGCAACATATAGCAAAAGTGTCTATTAATATAGAGAGAGAGAACTGTCAAATAGGATTTTTTTAAAAGTCTAAGATGGCACTCGAGTTAACGAACATCGGTTAAGGATTTTTTTCCCAAGCTGAAATACAAGATGTCCATCCTCGTCGTCCTCTATTGGAGTAGCATGAGAGCGCTACATTGTCAACATTCCCATTCCATCCATCCATATTCACCAAAAATCCATCAAAGGGATCAGTCCAGACATCATCATCACCATCATTAGAGAGAAGTTCAGTTTCGTTGTTGTTGAGTAGATGTTGGCACACAGACGAGTCATCATCATCAGACAGCAGGCACACGAGACGAGCAGTAGTCCAGGAGAAATGTGGTCATCGTTGTCGTGTTGAGGTGGATTTAATTGAAGGAGGTAGAGGTGGTTGACAAGTTTTCGGGATGGCAGCAAAAGTTTGGATTGGACCAGAGTGAGGACGAGACACCAACCGGATTGACAAGTGAATGGGAACGTAGGAAATCGACACAGGAATTCATTTCGTTCAATCGTTAAATCATCCGAGAAAAGCAAAAACACAAGAAGGAAACCAACGATAGGATTTTTTTTCTTTTCATGTCAAATTAATTTACATTATCATATATTTCACCAACAAAACAAATTTTAACTACTTTTCCTCATCACCTGACTACACCTTACGTAATATGTATGGACTTTCACAACAATGACAAAGGGAAGAGAGAAAAACAGACAAATGAATACATGGATATTTACATTTTGAACCCTACCTTTTAACTGCGTGTCTACGTCTCTAATTTTTAATTGAAGAGACTAACCTTATCTAAAAATAAATCTAGTCTTGTTTAATGTCCACACATAAATTGCATATCCTATATTGTAGTGAAGTCCTTTATTTGTAGAATATCATCCATAAGACTATACATGTATGATCCCCGTCCAAAACGATTATGATAAAAAACATGACCTCAGCCTCCTAGTAAACAGCGACACAAGGAATTCAGTCAAATCCTCAATACTCTTAGCGTACAGAATTGTGGCTATTGTTATGTAAAAGTATCTTTATGACTAGTGACTACAGACACAGAAATTGAGCTTCCTTTTCCTTCCTCTAATGACCATGCCGCACCCATATAAATCCTTAAGAATATCGTACACATATTTACATCTCTTCAATTTCTCGTTCTTCTTGTTCTTTAATAATATTATATGATTGATAAGTCAAGTAGTAGCATTAAGTATTGCTCATGCATACCCTACCTCACTACTCGACTCGACAATAACAAATTGATCCTTCCTTCATACAGAGATTCCAAGAGTTTCTTAAACCATAGCCAAAGTAAAAGCTTTGAACAATTTGTATCAATTGTAACAGTTATTATCAATGACTATATAAAATGTATTACTTAAATGTATGTTCCGATACTTTGATAATCTGCATGTTCCTCTTTCCTCAACACCCAACAACAAAAGCCAAACAGGCTCTACATACCACCACACCGTGTATACCGTACCATGACCATTTAGTATTTAATTTTCAAAGCCAAATCCTCTGCCCACTGATATACAATTAATACGTTCCTTCCATTTTTCATTACATGATATTATATAATACAAGTTCATTTATCGTTGTCGTAAACTTCTCATTCCAAACTTAATACCTTGTCTACATACCTTTGCCCCCTGCTCCTCATTATACTACAGATGTACAGGTTCATGCAAATGGTCAGAAGAGAGAAAAAAAAAGTTATAAAAAAATTCTGTTATGATATTGTTAAGGCTGTCCAACAACAATCGAAACTGCTACTCTCAACCAAAAAGAGATTTCAACAAAATTTTCCAAGTTAACTACATTATTACAACTCCCAAATATTTTTTACATATATGTTGTACTTATTATTGAATTTTCACTCTTTTGACCCGTCAGACATATATCATAAATTTAGAATTTTTGTGATATGTGTTCATCCTCTGCACAAGAATATTACTTGGAAAATTGTAATATTGTTGTTACTCAGCTGGGAAAAATACAAAAATAATCTTTTAAAAAAAACAGTGAGTGCAGTCAACTTAATATCGCCTTGTTTACAATGAATATGAATTTGTGCTGGCCCTACCATGCTATGCTAAACATATTGAAGTTGGTAACATGGCTTAGATCATCTGTCTGATATGCCCTATGTGATGAGCACATGCTATGTGCGACGATTGTCGAGGAGAGATACCCACTGAGCAAGACTATGCGTTGTTGTTGTTGTGATTCCTTTGTTAATTAAACCCTGCCCTTCTTCTCAACCATGATGGGATAGTAAAAGTGTGACTATGTAGTGTACACACAATGATATACATATTTATACTTACATTGTCGTTGTTGAATATCACAGGATTGAGACGGTCTTTATTTCCCAGCCTACAGCTCTTTGAAAGATTTGTGAGATAAGACCGAGAGTCATTCAGCCCAGTCGTAGAAGAAGAAGTAGTAAGGCCAGAGCCATAGTAGCTCGAATTATTATTATTAATATTATTATTTTGAGACAGCATTGAGCTCGTACTTTGTGAAGTCACTAAGGGTATTTTCGGTTGCAATGGTTCCTCAACATTATTATTTTCATTCATTGGACCAGCATTAGAATTACTATTACAATTATCCGTCGTACTACTATTATTTGCTCCGGAACTTTTCAACTGAACGTATTTACTTGATGTGTAGGTAAGACCAGTTGAATATTTTTTGATTAATTCTTCGATCTCTTTCTTTCGAAGTAACTCCAGAGGATCAATGGGTTCATTCTCATTCTCTTTGTTACTGCTATCAGGTAGACTTGTGACAGTATGATTTGTCTTTGGGGTTATTGTATCATCGACTGGAAGACTAAGAATATCATCAGTATCTTTCAACACCTTACTCTTTGGCGTTATGTCATATGCCAAAACATGTGAAACATGTGATGTTGGGACTGAGCTGCCAATGCCCGTCAAATTATTATTGTCATCATCCTCAAGACGAGTGGCGGACACCTTCTCATCAGTAAAAGTTAAGGGGGACGGCTCCTTCTCCTTGGGAGTCGCATATGAGGATTTGTGACGGTATCGTCTGTAATGATATCGTGAGGGCAATTTGTAGGAATTTCTTCGTCCACTGGATGACCCACCAAAACTCCCATCCTCATCTGGTTTCCCACTCCCCTCACTAAAATCCTCAGACGGAGTTCTATCCAGATTCTGACTTGTATTTGACCTGACTAGACCAGAACTTGACTCCTTATTATATCTCTCCTTCTCTCTCTCCCGTTCCCTCTCCCTATAACCTAAAGTTTGTCGCCGAATTTCCGGTACCGGTTCCAAAGTTGTATTTGATCCATATAATCTACCCGTACCTAGTCCAACATAAGGATAATACTTCCCACTACCACCTCCATTCGTACCTCCTAAGCCACTTGAAGAATAACACAAATTATTTAACCCTCCTAACCCTGCATCATGAATATTTATAAAACCACTACTGGCGCTCTTGGCGAGACCTCCATGATTTCTCCTCGTAGAAAAATCATAACTAGAAGACGGATTCGTTGCATTTCGAGATGAGACACCAGTCGTGTCAAGTCCACTTCCTATACTTCCAAGATAGTCACCAGCATTGCCCGCATTGCTGGACGTATAATTAAGATTTCCATTACTACTACCCAAACCATAACCACCTAGACTAGAGACACTTGCATAATGTGGCCGTGTACCACAGGCAGAGGCACTTTTGGACAAACCATAACCCACTCGAAACTCCTCATTACCAGCACCACTACCACTTGTAGTACAATTCTGCTCATTATGTCCTTGATTCTTTGCATTATTCCGCACATCTCGGAAATTTGTTTTTCGTTCAAGACCAGCTCCACTATTAGTAGTGACAGTTGAAGATGACTCAGCCCCACTTCCAGGCCCAAAAAGTCTTTGGTATCGCTCAGCAAATTTCTGTTCCAACTCTTTTAATCTCTCATTCCCAAAATAGGAAAAATTCATTTTCCCAAGACTCCCCCCACTACTACTACTACTATTTCCATTTGTATTTTTTCCACAATTGAGATTACTTCCAGTCTCTCCAACATTATTATTATTTGTGATGACACTGTGCCCGCTGTGACTGTTGCTTCCATTAAGACCAGTACTATTATTATTTGTATTATTGATCCCATGATGACTAGAATGACTTGTTGGTAGTGGTGGTTTATACTTGACAAAAGTATAAGAATCAGACTGGTTTGAACAATTTGATGATGTTGAATTCTTTCGACTTCCAAAGTATGAACGAGGTGAGTCTGGAGGTCCATGATGACTATTCCCATTAAGTCCTCTTGTTGAGGCCATTGTGTAAGTACTACTCGGAGGAGGGTACTCTGGTGGTGGTCGACTTGATGGGCTGGCAAGATTCTTGGCTGTCAGTCGATGTAGAAGATTCGTACACGTTTTCACAACATCCGACTCGGACAACAGCTGACTTACACTGGTCGTGGCAGAACGGCCATAAAAATTTCTTCGGGGCCGAGATGAGGGTGATGATGCACCACCGGACGTTGAGCTCATAGTATTAGTATACTCCGAGTAGTCACTTGCTCCAATGATTGTCGTCGTGTCAAGACAAACACACAATTGAAGACAAAACACAAAGACTACAAGTACTACGAAGTCAAGTAGGCGCCTTGGGACCGCCGTCACTTGTGACTTGATATTTTATGTACACACTAGACTCTTGTATCCGATTCCTCCCTCAATGTAAATTTCTTAATTATTTTCCTCCAAGTCCCTAATATTTACTCCATCAACTGACTTTGAAGAAAGGATGGACAAGGAGGAGAAAAATGTCAAACAACACCATCACCAGTCAGACACAAAAACGGAGCTAGAATGTGACCTCCAATCAAAATGAGAGACCAATATTATGAATAAATTTCACAACGACTTGATTGCAGTAGTTTAGCCAATGACTTTGACTGGATTCGGAGAATCCGCACATACAGGTGTGTGCAGTAAATTGTGGGTTGTTTGTGTCTTGTTCCCCTTTGTAGAGTGCAAATTTGAAATCTATCATAGCCACAAGTCAAAAGAGACAATGACAGTCTCAAAAGGTTACAACCGTGTGGTACTACGCTTAGTCTCTCTCGGAGGTAAATTTCCGCTGCGGTGAATTATGCAGGTGAAAAATATATATTCATCCAACCAAACACGGAGGCGACGAGAGAAAGTGTGTGTGTGATAAAATGTTGCGTAAATGACCACAGAAAATATAAAGATGATGATTTTCACTCGTGTGTGTATACCAACTTCCTCCAGCAAAATAATATTCACCAAAGGAATAAAATGCTAGAGACTAGTAAATGAACAACACAGAACAATAACAAAACGACACTTCCACTCTGTGCTATGTCAAGAATTTCTTATCATGACGACGAACGATGATGATGACGACGACTAGACACAATGTACGCATACAACTCTGCCCGCTAAATCATTTTCCTTTCCTCACATCACACAGTAGTGGGAATTTAAATCCCCGTCCTTTCAAAATATTATTATTATGTCGTCCTTCACATCCGTAAGAGAGAGACTTTTATATAACGCTCACAAACAAAAACTTAAAGTTGATAACTAGATAAATTATATTTACTAAGTACACATGTACGAATAAAGCAACTAAAAATGTCTGCCATGAGCAGTACTCAGTCAATGATTAGATTAGGAGAGACGTTGAGTCTTGTAATTCGTCACTAAAAAGATGAATTCAAACAGGACTTTTTATCCTATGTATTCTTATCAGACTCTCACAACACAGTTGTTTTTTTTAAGCTGGACCGATCCGAAAGAATCAAAGACATGAAGTAATGTACGACCAAGTCCTAGTTACTTGTACCTAAAACACTGGTAGTCAGTTTAGTTCACCATCTCTTCTCACCCTGAAGATCCTAAAAATACTCTCTCAAACACACACATTAGTTCTCTCTCCCTACATGTATGTATATATATATTTGTCCCTTGTAAACTTTCCTTAAAACCAGAGCCACGTTCCAACATGTGGTGTACCTATATCACACACAACAACATAATAATGCTCACTAGGATATACATATATTGTCAGAATTAAGTACATGTCGTATGTTCTACCTACACCAAAACATTGCGACCTCAGCATTAAAGTAATATATGTACATGGAAAGTGTCTCTATATAGTCTGCATAGTTTTGCCTTTAGTTAAGTCAGTGTGTGTACACTGACTTTCTTTCCTCCTCGGTATCTTCAACTATCTCCTGGACCAACTATGAACGATATTCCTACATATTCATATCGTGGAGTTCCGTCGTGGTGGTGAGAAACAGCACACACACACATACAAATTTACTACAATCCATATAGTCAAAATCCTCCCCAATGCATTTTATGTCTTCTCAGCAATAGAGAGTTTAAAAACTTGAACTGGTTTGAAAATTCCCCGTGCCAACAGCCAAAACTCTTATAACTTTCGTTGACAACAGCTTCGACTCTCTCTCTATACCTCTCGTCTGTCTTATCCTTGTGGAAAAATGAGGAGCTCCTGTACTGATACTTTCTGCGTCGTACTAGTAGTACAAAGTAACTACAAATACCGTACGGTTCCACTAATAACCAGTAGTATAGTTTATTTTAAGTAAAAACATATCTCTCCATTTTATAGCAACATGAACAAGTACATTTTTTGCTTTAAGACACTTTACAGCAACCTCCCCATCTTTCCAACTATATCTGTACCTTCCTCCTCCTCCCTCCTCACAAATTCAATTGGCAAATCTTCCCTTACTTTCCTTTTTAATCGTTCAGCTTCTTATATCCAGCACCCACCACACATATTCTGAGTCAAAACAAAAAAACACATTCACTCTCTCAAATGATCAAGAAAATTTGCATAACTCACTACTACGATAAAAACAGAAGGGAAATGTTCACACAAAGGTACACAAAAGAGTCTTCATTCTTATTGCATATTGGAGTACCTTGGATACCGCAACAACGGTCCCTCTTTTCTTCATGATATCTTGAATCAAGATTCTTGATCCTTCCCCTCCTTACTAATTCTAACTTATGACACAAACTCATTTTCTATCTCACTGCAAAAACCAATCTAACCCCCTCGTTATTAAATCAACCAGTTCAGAAATTCTGAATAAAGCTAAGAAACTATACATTTTACTCTTTCAAATTTCTTCATCTAGTACTTTCATAATTCTTTAAAGTATTCTCTTTATTGAACACTCATTTGTGTGCTGTAGACACATGTCAGAGAAATTCCTCTTGTTATCATACCCCCATAATTGCGGTATAAATCCCCACACATTTCCATCCAGGACAGTAAACTGGTCGTAAATGCTCAAAACATGTCTGTAATTTGGAACTGATCCGTCTTCATACTATTTTGTTCCTTAATACCATAAATCCATTTAACATACAAGGCTACAGTAGGAGGAGAAAAATAAACCTTTGCTCAGTGGAAAGTCACACAAAGAAGCTACCGTACACTCAAATTTACATCCCTAACGAACCATTAATTTGGATGGGTCATCCATGTGGTTACGGATCATCAAAATTAAGTTATTCCAAGAAAAACAATTTGTTCACGTATACGAACCATAATAATCAATCAGTGCTTACATAATACGCTTCTTCCCCGGTTGTTGGTCATGAATTAGTATTCGATTGTCATCCGACTCACAACTTTTATTATTATTACTTTCTCGACACTCACGATCGTTGTCCTTAGCAATCATCATACAAGTTTTACTCTGAGCAAGCATACTATCAAAGTATTAGACTGCCTGACTCAAACCATAATCGTACTGAAGATGAATTGATTACGTAGGCAGTGTATATCAGCAGCACAATGTATAACACTTTCCGCGTATACAAATGAAATCACTTTAATGGAGCGTCATCAAACACAAAAAAACAAGAGAGAGAAAAAGAGACAACAGCTTTATCAGTTTTTCTTCGTAATATACATTATCAATTGTCAGTGTGTGTGGTTTTCAAACATACGACACTCCTTTTTGGTTTTATTTATACTCATCCATATGAGCTGTCTACCAGGACTATTTAGTTGTGTCACAATAAAGTAATCACAATACAGTGTAATCATTGACAATTAATAGAAAGTCTCCGAACAATTAAAATACGAAAAACATTATTTGAATCAATGTTCTCAAATGTAGTACGACACAACTTGTTCTTAAAATAATCAGCTAAATATAACCCTATCATTAACTACTGTAGTATAAATACAAACAACACGTCGTAGAAAGGGATATATTTCAATCAGATTCATTTCAGAAATACTTGCACTAAAACCCACACACACACACACTTCTCCATTGTAATTATCCTTGAATGAGTACAGTCTGCAGCTCACACAAGAATATTGTGTGTGTATCCCTTCTTTGTATATTCTACAAATCAATCCAATTATTGGAATTATCAAATTACTCCTGGCGTGTGGAAGAGTTCAGTTAAATTGTCAGATGTTGGACACGAACAACGAAAAAAAATAGAAGAACATGGTTTGTTAGTTAACTTGATGAGGTTCTTGTGCGTGTGTAAAGTAACCATGACCAGGTCAGCACCCATCAACTTTGTCACCTGTGAAAATTCTCACATAGGTATTTCTACAAGGTTCTACATAACATAACCAGTGCCAAAACTATCACTTTCAATTTTATCGAAACACTGTCACATCTTTACCAAGTACCGGACACACTTTATTTTTAAAAAAACAATTTTCTTTGAGGGTAAGGCAGTCATTGTCGTTAGTCCTCCTTACATAGTCATCAAATTACACAAACGTACTTTCTTCTGTACACTATTCCATGAGGGGAATGGAATATCGCACCGTCACAAACTGAACTGACACTCCAATGAGGTTTATTCCAGGCATAATGAATTGTTAATAATGAAACATGTGAGTACACATGTAAAAAAAAATATGTGGGTGACGAAAAGTGAATTATTGGCAATTTTTTGAAATCACATAAGCCATCATGACACTTTCCTCATTTGTTTGAAATTGACAAATAATGATTAACCATTGACGCCAATCAAGAATCAGATTGTACATACAAAACACCTTGTCCAAATAGAAAAAAACATTTTATTTATTCACCAAGTGGATTATTTCATAGTAAACATGTCAAAGAAAAACCAACTTTGCTAACTGTTTGCACATTTCACAAATTTCTAAACACGATGTTTCTATTCCACTCACAATCAGTACAAGTAATGTTTTACCTAATTTTTTTATGTCAATCAACCAAATCCTTAATTGTCCCCACAATTTAATTCTTTTTACGACTTTATGCAATATGAATGTGATAAAAAAAAAATCAGAGTTCATGGATGAACAGAACTAGACAAACTATTTCAAGTTAAAATCTACTTCGTGGGAAAAGAAGACCAGGGACTCTCACCTTCATATATTCCTAATTTATACTGTGCATGTGTGGAAACCTTTTATTATTATATTCTTCCCCACACAAATTCTAACAGGAAAATGTTGAGTAACTGACGCAACTTGGTAGCCTACATATACACTAAGAAAATGTATGAACTCAACAAGTTACTATCAGTACAGTTATCCATGATATATAACTATGGACACAGTACTTTCATTTCTGGCTTCTTTCTCTCTATATAGCCGCCACTTCTGGTTAGAATTTTAACAGGAAAACCGTCAGGGTTTTCCCTTCGCAAATCATACTCCAAAAACAACTGTGTATGTATGTATGCACAAGGGGAAAAGGAAGTCTGTGCAACATATCTTTTTCAAAAACTAAAACTAAAAATAGTGTTCAAAAGAAAGTTTTCAATAATCTGTACAATAACCAAAAGACATTAAACATTTGTCTCTCTTTCTCTCTCCTCTCTCTTCATGGAATAGTATGATGAACTCAAGGAGTCTAAGTCCATTAGTAGTAATGAAGCAAGTTGGTTGTCAATAATTATGACATACAACTACAGGATATGTCAATGTATAATGTTAGTCTATCAATTTCTCTCTAGAATTCTCTCTTTCTCTCACAGTCAGCAATACATTGAAAGGAAAGTCGAGGGAGTCAAAAGGGAAAGATATCCGTTAAATTTCACTTTACTCGACCATTGCAACGCTCTAATTCTGAAATGGAAGACCACCAGAAATGAGCTCCAAAATGTGTTCATTTCACGCCACCATCATCAAACAACTTCCTTCTGGTAGCCAATATTATGTGTATGCACAACAAGTTACTCACTGCTACCCACATGGAAGAAAATGGTGAGCTTACAACTAAAACACACACACACACATGTTAATGTAATACCATTAGTAAAAGAGAATATTTAAGACCTTGGAATCTCACAAAGATGAATCATAGTTTTGCTCGGGGTTTTCTCCAACAACGTATGGCCATCGAACCTCAAATATACCATAAGAATCATAATTAAGTTGCCTATTTTTTACCTTTTATCTTCAAACCATGCGAATATCATTTACCATAGCCATTACCATCATCCATCCCCTCACGGCTACTATTGATAAATGAACTTAACTGGTCTATCTTACATCCAAACGGTATATGAACAAATATGAAATTGATTATAATGATGATGTTACAGTTCTATACGGGAAAAACCATCAGCTACATTCAGTATGTAACCATACATGAAAAGAAAAAAATTGTTGCAAAAAAATCTCACAATTTAACTGCTCTAGTAAATAAATGAACCTGAATAGATGCCAATATGCATTTCCCCCCAAAATTGGTCTTGAACCAGGCCATACAGTTTAAAACAATATCAATATTATCTGAGATTATTAATCTCTTTTTTTACCTGTACTCCTTCACTCACGCCTTAATCATGGAAACATTATCGAAAAAAAGTTTCCTTACCTCCTTCTGATAGTAGGTCTTCCGACGACGATGGTGCATTCCTGAAGATGCATTTGTACTTTGCTCCCACTAAAAAAATTTGTTCAAAAATACTTTGTACTCAATGCGGCCATTTAATTATAAATTAAAAAATAACATCATCATTGTCTGCAACCAACTCAATTTTCTAAATTTAGCCCACAATGAAATATATACGAACTACACTACTTACCGAAGTATTAAATGATTTATTGTTGACTCCATGGTTCTTATTGTTGACTGTATGAATATTTGCTTTGGATGAAACATCCGATGGAGAATCCGAGTCCACGCGTTGCTCCTTAGTTTTTCTACGACGATCCTTTCTATCCCGATCACTACGCATTTACATATCAAGTAAGTAACAAAAATATTAACGTCTCATTCGAATTATCCAACCTTCCATCTCAATTTATTCCTGTCATCCAAGACAGGAATAACAGAAACACTCAATCAAGTCCAAGTGAAATCAAAACCTTCAACAATCTCATTAATATACATCATAAGATGTAATATTTAGTTTACATTTTTGTTTTTAAAAAACAAATTATATATATTACTAATTCTTACTCATAGATCGTTAACACTCCCATGACGGTCATTCAGGATTTCAGGTACACAAGTTTTTTTAAGAAAAAAAAACTAACAAAACAAATCAACAATAAAATAAATAATATATAATTTATATTTCGTTTGAGTATTATTTGCGATGTGGAACAAAATGAACCCAATCACAAATCACAGTAGTACGAATCCAAATTTCTCTAGTGTTCAAGTCTCTCTGAATTATGTATCGACAGCTCAGCTGACAGATAACCCTCGTTCTTAAGGCATCCTACAAGAAAAATCATAAGTGGAAAAAAACTTTCAACTTATTTGCATTTATAACTGTATGGCTTTAATAATTAAAAAACCAACTAGACTAGGAGAAGGACAATTGCTAAATTATATTTATGCAAATACCACTACAACTTTATACTACTCAAAGACATTACGTAGGTATTTCCATGAAGAAGCAGAATAACAAAGCAGAAAGCAAGTATATAAGGGCAGCAAGGCATCACCAAATTAGATAATAGTGTAACAAATAACATCGAGCCATTTCCCACGAATCTAGCAAAGAGAAAAAAGTGCACTAATTTGTTAGTAAAAATCAATAGCAACAATTTTGCGAATATTACGTATTGTGGGATGATTATTGACCTTATCACAATTTTTCGGCATTAAACCATCTACACAAATGTAGCAAAATAATAGAACACGTGTGGTAGGCATTAAGTTTGATGTTGGGCTATTATTAGAAAGCATAAAATGCAACCCTCCCCTGGATCTAAAACCTCAGCTGTCCATGACTTTCCCATTTTTCACTTTTCTCAAACTTAGAATGAAGACACACAAAGGGTCCTATTTCTAATTCAATCCTCTTCATCACCATCACACCATGCGAATTCAGAAAAGGAAAGAAAAAGAGCTATCCTTTTTCTTTTTCAGTGTCTGTTCACCTGCCACCCGTTGATTGATTGATACACATAAATCAGGGGGGGAGAAAAGTGCGTCAGTACACCTAAACAATAAATGTATTGATTCATCCTTCTCGCTCTATCTCTGTGTCTCAATGTCAAATGTCCAAATAACCGGAAAATGTCAACAAGTCATCCTCAGACTCTGTTCACATTCCATTGTTCCCAACAATTTCTCAACTGGACATTGATGCACTTGCCAAATTCAAGGTGTCCATTGTAAATATGTAGGAAAAGGAAGAATGGCGTGAATCAAATTATTATATTGAAATGATGATGATGAATGAATTGAAGTCGAACGGTAATACTGAGGAACCTCACGCCGTCATATAAATAGTACACAGTTTCCTCTACATTTCAGTTGACTTCTTCAGCTTTACAAAGAAAAAAACTGAGATTAATTGAAACTCTATACAAAAACAAACATCTCAACCACATTGTCACAATGGACATAGCTGTCCTTGAATCATCAGCAAGACTGGATCTAATAATAATATTATTATTCACAACTAGTAGTTCGTCACAACATTTTTTCCCTTCATTTAAAAAAACAAAGGTAAGTGTATATTTTTAATATCTACACATATCCTCACAGTACATGTTTTGAGAAAGTATATAAATACTTCCTCGCCCAACAAATTCACACCAAAGATCAAATTTTGACAGATCGTGATAACCGCATCTCTATATCTAATCGCAAAAATTATGCATAAAACTATGAAAAACAATTATATACGTTCCATCCACTAACATCATTAGTAGTACAAAAAGAGAGAGAGATAAGTCAAATGCGAAGTGCATTTTTTCTAAAATTCAAGCCATTAAAACTTCACCACGCTCTCTCCACACTACTGTCTACATCTTTCTTAATGAGCGTCAATGGAAAGAGGAAATGTCACTCGAAATAGTTTTTGAGCAAGCTCATATTTAGGCATCATTACTTGCACTAGTTAACCACCACCAGAATCTGAGTGCAACGTGCATTGAGATTTCTTATTAATTAAACACACAAAAAAAAGTACAATCGCTCAAGCAGTCATAAGTTGATGCTGAGTGGAGAGTTAAAAAAACAAAGCTGTAAAAGAATTCATGTTAGGACAAGTACACTTAGAATAGAGGATAATAAAAATCATCCCTAGAATGTACACATACTTTGTTGAGACAACGACCTTGTCTTTTCCAACACATCATTTTTTACTATAATTTTTTTGGAGCTTTTAGTTCCTATAATAATCATATGGTAGTTGATTCATCATCACAAGAATATCTTTTAGCTATTTATGCCCATCCATACAACATATTATACATCATATGCACACCCTCTTTGTCCACTCACACTAATATGATCTTTGCACATGGACTTAATTCCTTCTCACAGGACAAATTAGAACAGGAAGTGATAGCCATAGGAAGCGACAGGTGTAAGTACACCTATAATCATCAACCTACGTACAATATTAATATAACTGAACAAGTCTTTTCCATTCATGATCAACCGACGGCTGTCTCACTCCCCACTAACGATAAACTGGACAATGCAAGTACGAAAAAATCGAGCCTTCAACGTCTCCATAGACAATAGTTGACTCGAGGAACTACAACGGCGTAAAAATACATAATAACAAAACAAACACTACACTACTGTACTCACTCTCTCCTCTATTCACACACACATACACAAACAAAGTATACGTGCTTCCTTCATGTTTAAGCCGAAATCAAATGCGAGTAACATTGAAAGCTCAAGTTGTTACTTTTATTTAAAGGTACCTCGTTCAAGATATCAAGAAGAAGAGAGGAAACCTTTCACTCATAACAACATAACAAAAATGAACTTGTCCTCTGTCCTCGCAGAGCGCTTCATCCTTAACATCTTCATCATTTCAACAGCAACACAAAAAAACACTATCATTACTACTACCTCATACAAAAACAAAATATACGTAAATATTTCCTTTACTACTATACTACCCACTATGCACTCAAATTAAGTAAAATGAGACTAAAGTGCCACACGCTCATACGTCGGTACATTCAGACAAAAAAAATTTTTTTATTCACCTGTACCTGTCACCCCTCATCATTAATAGCATACGCACTGATTCCCCATATGCACGTTATGTATAATTTTTGAACATTTCTCTGCCTCTATATTTAGATACGTACACGGGGGGGGGGGGGGAATTTCTTCAATCTACATCCATGTAGATGAGTCCCACACATATGCACACTCTACATGACTTGATGCATTTACAGCTACACAACATTTTCATTTGTTTTATATTCATGACTATTCAACATTCAAATCAAATTGATCCTACGAGTATTATACAGGAATAAAACTACACGCTACACAAAAAAATGCCAGTAGAATTGAGAAATGATAAATCCATCTACATGCTATTCCTGGACACAATGTACTGTATTTGTAGTAACTTTATTATTTTATCTCTCAAGTTTCAACCAATGGATTTCCTCATTATTCTACTACCTACTCTCTTTATGTTCATTTTTCTTCAATTCACTATCATCCTAAACTCCATGCACTGACTGACACTCAACTCAATAAAAAAAAAAACTAACAAAAAATGAATGAGTGTGTGTACGACCCAGTCCAATAATTCCAAAATAAATAAAAAATTACATTTTTGCAAACAACCATCCAGTCCCAATGGAACATCTAGGATCTGAAGATCTACCTTGTAAACTAATCTCAATCAAGTCCGTCAGGCAAACCTACGCTCCGATGAAACAAGTAATGAAAATTTTCATGTAGTCCAGGTGCTATTCTCACCCTCTCACTACTCACACAAATTCTATTCACGTGGTCCTAACATAATATAATAGAAAGATAAAGAGAGAGGGGAATCAAACAACTGCTCTAACAACTCAACTATCCAGCCCACGCATCAAATCCATCAAACTCTTACAACCTCTATCAAATTCTCCCTTACAACTACAAACCTTTTCCTCCCACAAACGTACACACACATGGCTGAAGCTTAATGTTATTATTGGATGATACGAAAAACTGTCGGATCAGTCAGTGTCAGCTTTATTGCTGAAAGGAGCTCATATGTCTTTTTTCTCCTTTCTCATGATCACTGTGAAAGATTCAACCGAATTTTCCATGTACAGTCACCTCTACTAACCAATGCATGTGTGAACCGCCCTCCCTACCAAACAAAAAAAAGTTTCTTCACCATGGCTCAGTTGTAACTCCTGCTTGAACGAAATCCCCCCCCCCTTCCCAAGTCACGCTAATCTACACCTGCAACGTCTCTGAACCTTTATTTTGATAAGACTTTCAAACAAAATCTATAATCATTTAGATTAGTTTGTTCATCCCCCTAACCATGTTGTCTAGTACGTATATTATGTACAAATAATCTGAGTCATCAGATTTGAAACTACGCAAATTTCACATGACACTATCAATCCTATCCATTCTCCTATCATTTTTCCTCAATAAAAATTTGTTGCAAGTAATAAATAATGGGCATACGCTATATGCACTGTCCTGGCTCATAACCCCAATAAAGTCTACAGTACACAAAGATATCAAAAATCATATACGTTCTATTCATTATTATTGCAATACAACAATCTCAGTTTGTCATTTTTCCCTATAAAGTACAAAGTCAAATTAAAATCAGTCATTAGATGGGTTGTGTGTACACAGTACACAGTTTATTAACATTTGACTGTCCACGTGCGTTACATGATTCATCCCTAGTTGTGTAAAGGCCACATGGAAAAACTGTAAATTATTGAGAAACACACGCGCATTCCTCTGGTCTCTCATGCCTTTACATGGCGAGTCAAATACAATTACCCACTCGTCGATCGTGATGTGTGACTAATGACAGTGTGAAAACGAAAAAAATATATATACAAAACCCTCAGGTCACGAAGAAAACAAACGATTGGAGTCGTTAAACAAAGAATCGTCAACACAACTACATAGTGAATTATGTAAACATATAGTAGAAAAATTGATTAATTCATCATCATCCCTGCACATGGACTCTTATAACTGTTCCAACAATTATTCTTCCTCAAAGTTACCAACTCCACACTTGATAAAGAATACTTTTAAATTCAATCAAATCGACAAAAAATTTTGCTCACAAACTCGTACATGAATCACCCGGATATACCGCATTTACCCTTTATTGACTACCCTGTGACGTGTGTGTGTATCATGAGTAATTTACTGTTCTCTTTCGACAAAGTCAAGAGTTAAAAGAGCAACAACAACAAAAAAAAAACTCCGTATCATCATCCTACCACAATGTTTTATTTTATTCTTCGAAATGATAATGACAACAACTAAAATGAAGACCAGCCTAAACTCCAGTTATACATCAATTACTCTTTTTCAACATGTCTGTGTGTGCCGACAGAATGTGTGGTGATGAGTCACAACGATCCGAAAAAGTAAACATACGTAGGAAACGTCGACCCGTATAATTGTTATACATTTCACATCCGCATACACACACACAACTCAATATAACACACAGAGAATCCGAGTCAACCACACACAAAACAGTTTCTAGACTCCAACTAGCCTGCCTGTCAACCTCGTGTCAAGCCCACGTGAATTAAACTATTGAAAATTACAATAGAAAATTATGATGACTTGCAGCAAATCAACCAACGACGACGGCAGTGAAACACTTTATGTGAAAAACTCCATGTGCATGACCAATGGCCCTAAACCTATCAATGATGATAATGATGGTGACGAAGTGTGGGCAATACAGACAGAGACAAGAAAAGGATGCCACAAACACACACTCATGCATGTACATCCGCACATGTATATCCTAATACCATCCACTCACCACGACTACATGTAAACGTTGTGACTGTGATTTTCTTTATATATATACACACACGCACACTCTCCCTCCTATAGAAGAAAATCATCATTCTCATCATCGAGATAATTCTGTTGTGTGTGTTCAACCTACTTTTCGAAATGACGATGACCCGGGAGACCTCGCAAAACATCTTGTGATATCTATTTTGCAATTCACTAAGGCACAAACAAACACAGTCAATCATTGTCAGTAACCCTTCAAACAAAATTGCATCAACCATTCAAAACAAATTTTTAACCCCATATCCGCCATCATTTGTCACTACAAAAAAATACAGTATATATACAATATATTATATGCATATTAAATTTAGGAACAGCGTGCGAATTTAATAGTATACTTGGACAACTTTATCTATTCATACTCTCAAAAATTTGCGGGGGCAGTTGTTGTTAAGTGGAAGCTCATAGTGGGATTTAGTCCATCGAAATTAATTTATTCCTAAAAGACTCATCTTGATGCACTACAGCCCAAATACATAGAAAATTGTATTCTCCCGTTTGTTAATTCAGTCAACATCCACCCCTAATCCTAACAATTCACTCTCTCTCAGTATGCACATACACGTCAGTAAATGTTCATCATCACTTTTTCATACTTGTGTCATGTCACTTTTTATCATTCATTATGATGCTTATGCTTGAAAGAGAGAGAAAGAGAGGAACAAAACTCAACAAAAAAAGATTACGGGTTTTTATCACACTCATTGAAAAAGTGATGAAAAGTATTTCCGACCACTACTACCGGACGTTTCACATAAACATAGCAACACGTTTCAGCCTTACCTTATTTGTGTACTGGTTTCCTACAAAAACGTCGCACACACAGCACCAAAACACACACACAAGTAAGCAAGCCTACCCCAAAGCCAAAGTCTATCTCAAATGTTCAATGAACTCGAATACACAAACACAGAATGAACAACTTTAGCATTAACATTGCCGTCAGTATGTATCATCAACAAAAAAACAAACATATTACGCAGCATTACAACTAAACTAATCTATCCCTCTCTCCCTATCCACTCTTACTTCTACTTACTACCACTCTCTTTACACACTTGTGTTCCTCCTCCCCCCTTTTTGCAAAGTCAAACTATAGTGCAGTAACATTACTCCAAGTACCTACTTACTTTAATTTTTGAAAAATATAATTTCTCTACACTCATGTGTTCTATATCACTACCATAAGTTTAACCAATGCTCAAAGCCAAAAGCAACATTCTGATACAAAATAAAAACAATGCAAAAGCATCCTTACAAAGGATGATCCTGTGATGTTGAATTGATTTAAAAAAACATTTTAAAAAAACATTCAAGTTAATTACCCTTGAATATGGAATACTAAATATCATTCAACATTGTATTACTACCTTGTGTTTACAAAGCATCATCATCTTCATAATGTACTTAGCACTTGGGTGGACTATTAATTTGTCTGAAAAAAATCTTATCTCACACACAACTAACGTTATATAGGGCTGAACGACCCAAGTCGCTCCACGCCATTTACGATTACGTTCAATTAATAGTTCAACAGAGTATGTTCCCTCGTATGCCCATCTTCAGCAACGATTTACCGTTCATGTAAATTGTAAATGATATGATGTGTATACTAAAAATCAAATTATCTCTAATTCCCATCTTTATTGGTCTTGCTATTTTAGTGAACATTATTCTAGCAAAGCTATGAAGAAATGTATTCGCACACATAACATAAATATCCAAATTTCATCCATGTAAATAGTCTAGTTCCCCAATTTTCACAATATTCTCATCCCAAATCCTTTACTATGTAGTATTCATAAATTGTTCATATGAATTGTCACCGTGCGTGATGAAATCATATATTCTACTACTATTTCGAGTCATCTCAATTTAAATACACACAATACGTTTTTAAAAATTGGGACCATCTCTACTCTTAGGACAAAGAATGAGGTAAAACATGCATCCGCATTTTCTTTTCACGATAACCCTTACTGTTTACCTTCACAATATTTATTTTATGATCCTAACAAATAGAGTATATATTTTACTTTTTTATATGTAAAAAAAGATAACATGCGAAACAAGACAAAAGTAAACATGAAAATCTCTCAAAGAGTACTTCAGCATGTCTTTTCTATATTTTTACATCTTCCAATTTTTATGATGACGAACTCCTCCCAATGAAATTCCAAATTAAAAAAGTGACTTTGAAAAAATAAACAAGTAGTGATAAACAGAGGAACTTGTCTCTTTGAGCGACAATGGTGCATGTAAGCGTAAAAGACACACGAAAACCACACACAAGAGTTAATAAATTAATAATAAAAAAAAGTATTATGTATAATATAGTGAATGATATTGGTGTGAGTAGATTCCAAGGAACTATAATATTATGGAAATTTACTTCTTGTTAATGAGCATAGCAACGGGTAAATTTTGATGTTAACGTCAAATACACACACAAAGGACTGCCTTTAAAAATCATTGACCAGACTTGGCTTTACTGTGTCAATGTCAGCGTTGTTTTTGCCTCTTACAAAATCGGGCCAACATTATCCTGTAGAAAATAAAAGGACTACAACCACAACAGCACGAGGAACACATTGCCATTATATCAGTTTGAACAATTTTAATTTTTGCTCCATTGTAAACCATAAAATAATATAATATTCGCAAAAGAGATGCTTATGTACACATGTGTACTATCTCTTAGTATTCAAGGCAAAACCACAAGTTAACCAAATGTGCTGCATCCTATTCATCCCCTAATATGTAACATAACTTTATCTTAGATATAAACTGAGTTGTATAACCCCCAGTGGAGAAGTGAAAGGAGAATGTATATATATATACCGTCACCACACACACATACAACATCATCAAAATCTGCTCCCCAACTTGACTTATAACACAGTGTATGAGAAGTATGCCAGCTGCTCCTACGACATTCATATCTGTACATGTAGAATGAGCTTAAATTTTTGAGCAAGTAGTATACCATCTAAACAGAAAGACAAATGACTTTAATATTACAAACTCTTTTAAGGTTACCTACTGCTCAAACGATAGACAACAACACACACATACCAAAAAGAAATCAAACAGCCCAAGATCAGGAGTGTGCCTCCCGAAACCAAGTATTTGAATTCAATATCAACTTGGCCCTTATCATTATTATGTAATCACTCTCGCATATTTCTTCACCTCACCATACCATTTCTGGGCATCTTCACTCACAATTCTAATGTGAGCAAACCTCATCAATGATCCTATCTTAAATCTCTGTCAATTTATTTCCAACTCCATCCCACTTCCAACACATTTTCATCTGTCACTATTTCCCTCCCTACCAAAACTTTCAATTCTGTTCAAACTGATCATCATGAGAATGTGAAATTTTTGGGGAAAATCCATTCTTAAGTCATTATTAGACACATCTCAGTTAAAAGAATACTCTACTACACAGTGTACCGTTATTATCATCATTCAATTCATAATTTACCATTTCATTTCGACTTTAATCATGTGAGATTTGACCAGTGAGGTTGACTACGAAAATAAACAGATAATTTGAACTAGAACTCGCATTTCAACTACACATTTTACATATTAGTCTTGACGAGTTTGTCATCATCATCAAGTTGCTCTGTTCTTTTTATTGTTCATAGCAATACCATGTTGAATGTCATGTGTACATGTTAGAAATGAAAATTAATCCCTCAAACAATTTATAAGTTTTTGATTTATAAAGAATCAAAATCATCATCCCACAACTTTAACTTGAATCTACATTATATATGGGCGACAGACCAGTGTGATGCAGTTCATATACGTACACATTTAGTGGTTTCTCTTCACATAGACAGGCTGACTACACATATATGTACATGTCAGAAAGAAGGAAAGTGTCAAGGTGGACGTACAGACGTGCCTTGTTTCGCAAACTCACTCACCCTCTGACAACCTGAAGATAGATACACTTGAGCTCTGTATTATTATTACTATTTGCTTGAATTTACAGCAGTCATTCTTGTTAAGTTAAGAGGACTGTCCACACACATACACACAACGAATTATTGTTAAGTACTGCTCCACACACACAGGCCCATGTACTTTCGTACTTTGTGTGCTGAATAAGAAACTTTCATAAACACTATTCATAGGAACGACACGGACGATGGCCTGCATAATGATAACGCATATTAAAAGAATGACAAGTCGAGGATGCTACCTACGCCTTCGCCACTTAACCCTGGATCCGTTAGAATAACATCATACACAATGATTGTATAGACTACTATTCAGAGCTGAATCTATTTGCACTCGATTCTAAAGATATCATCCACACAGGAAAAAAACCTCATATATCATACACATCCAAATTTTATTCCTAGACAGCAGCAACACAAAATAATGATCAAGATGTGTCATACAATTGTATGATCACACTAGTAGTTGGTTAATCAATTACCAAAAGTATATAGGTATAGGTACAGACGACCACCATTGAGCCGGCAGCAACATGAGGTGGTATGTAGTATGTAGTAGTCGATCTGGCAGATCTACATAACATAACCCTGACCCGTCCAATATTTCACGTGATTCCTATCATCCGTCAACACCAAGACAAAAAGAACTGTCCATGTGTAATTTTAATCAATTCCATGACCACCATATAGTATCACCCTCATAGGCCTCATACCACGTCTACGGCTGCTAGTAGTAGTTAGTTTTTTAACGCCTGTCATTACCATCATGATATTTCACGACCAGGACTTTATGAAACGACACATCCAATACTGTGTACATTGTACATCTTAAAATGGTAATAATAATAATATCGTCGCCGTCTTCTTCTCACACCACTCTCTCAGAATGGTCACAGTTGGACAACTTAACTTGGTTAAACACCAAAAGTAGCAACAGTCAAAGTCAAAGACGACCCCATGAATGTCTGACAACATTGTTATTACATTATGGAGGATCAGAGGAACGTGAAGGAGATCCTTTTTTTGATGATACAACCATCAAATTCATGTGACAAGCCATAGTCTATAGTTAACATAACACAAGACAGGATACAGTCCCGCTATGAAGTTTAAATAGCTTCCTATAACTCCCTGTACTCCTAATTTTACTACTCTCTGTGTGTAAATTTGTTAGGCTAGGACATTAAGTCCACTGTCGCATTGACCTTTAACTCTTTAATTACATGATGTTACTTAATTCTATGGATCATTATATGGTTTCACATGTGTTCTCCATCATTTCCTTTCCATTTTTATGAGGTCACATTGAGCAACAATTTAAAATTTGAGAATATATTGTTCTTCCAAACCATACCTTGTACAGAAAAAAATAACTCTTCACTTCTTTAAGGTAATCAAGTGAAATAATGGGTGAATTATGAGATTACCATATGAACCTATATATAAACACAAGTTTCAATTTCATATCCTTACGAGCCCCCTGTCAACTCCATATACTTATCGTTAGTAGTGTTGATATTTGAGTTTCTAAAAAAAATAATGGTTGAAAGAGAACAAGTTCATGTACATCTACAGTAAAGTGACTGTCGACTATAGCCTTCGTCTGAAAATGATGATGAAGCTTTTGGCGGCGTTATTATTAATGCCTTGAAGCTTTTGTCCCGAATGAAATGACCAGGACAAAAAAAGAGAAAAAAAAGGAAAGAAAAAAAGCTAGGATAAAGCTACAACGACAGCATACAAATATACAAAAAATTATTTAAAAAATAAATCAATTTTGAACCATACGATATTTTCGAATGAGTCCGGATGTCTCGGAAATGTACTCTCCCCCTTTATAGACTATTATCACACTGCCAACAGGGATTGAGTCCTCGTAAATTAGTTAGTGGAAGGTAAGTGTTTGTGTATACTAGCGCAGTAGTAGTAGTAGTCGCACTACAAAAATTCGACATTTCGAACCTAGTTTGTTCATTCCAGAATCTGACCGATCACAAATAAAAGTTACTATGCACCAACACAGAAAAATACAAGTCTCTTTCAGTTCCTGGTTCCAATTTTTAAAACTCTAACACTAGTTTGGTTTGGTACACTGTGAACGAACGAGGATTTTAGACTGTCAACGGTCCAGCCGCTACTCACCCAATGTCACGGTATAATAAAAATGAAACTAGCCAATCTCATAGTTGAGCAGGCAATCAATTAATCAGTTGGAGACTTGCCTACACACCCCTCTCACACACACAAGTCGTATAGTATACACAAAAGGTACGAAGAATTCAAAGTCAAAGCTTATGACGATCAAATCTTGTTCCCATATTATTTATTATTAGTCTCTCGTACCTTTTCTTGCTCTTATAGTCTTCGTTTTTGCCTGGTTGGAAAAATCACACAGAGTTTCACAGAAGCAAAAGGATTTTGTGTGTACAGTGTAGAGTCACTGAGATTTAGATTATTTGACTTTTTTGTTTTGCAAAATATAATATAATAATGGTATGATACAAGTGTACAAAGTGCAACATTAAACGTCGTTAAAGTTGGTTGAATGTTTGAGCAGTAACGGAAAAAATTGGCTGGGGATAATAGTTATAACCACATGGACTAGAGAGATAATAGAATCCACACTCTGTTTCTGCCCCTGTTCTCCACCTGTTCAGAAATGAACGACTGACCATCATTTCATCCTTTCAATTCGCTTATATTATAAAATAAAGGCGAATCAGCTTGTTTTTCCTCTTCTTCTCTTGTGTACATACATTATGGTATGATAAAAGAGCATGAACTCCTCTCACTCCTGCAATAAAACTGTGTTCTGCTCTTTTGCCGTTCCACGCCCATTGACTACAAAGCATACATACGAAAGGCTACTCACTGCTAGCCAGTCGTCTGGTGGTGGTGCATTTGAGTTTCTTTCTTTCTCTCTCTTATATTTATATATTCATAGTACACAATCTCTGTGTAATGTAGGCTTACTTAAGTGCAGGCAAAAGTCAACGGATGGTATATTTGTTTACAACCTACAACATCCTATAACCCTGTGTCCCACAAGAATGAAAATTGTATACTCTCTCTTATGCAGATGCTGTTAAATCCCTGTTGTAGCTTTACACTCGAATCTTCAACCCCCCCCCCTTTGGTTTCACCACACCGCTGATGCACCACACCAAAAGCTGTTTAACTTCGATTTATTGAATTGCCACATAGGGCAAACAAAAACGACCCACTACTCTGCCACTTCCGTACCATTAGAAAACACTGTACTTAATTGCCCTTTTGAAATTGAATCTTTTAACATCCTCATCCTCTCTACTCCTCCTCCTCCTCATAAAATACAACATACACACACTCACACAATCATAATATATATAGTAATCGTAGGTGTTTATTATTATTATTATTACATTAAGAATTCTTTTCTACCATCTACTACCAACTCAGCCCTTTGAGATTCTAAGTAAGACTCTCAAAGGAAAATATCGGTTACTTCAGTTCAAAGGAAACCTGTACAATTTTTGTCATATCTAAGATCCGTACACTGTCTACAAAGTGTTAGGGTTGCACTAACTCATATGTATATTTTGATTTCACTTGGACTCCAACAGTGAGTGTCTCCTGTCACAAAAAAGATGATATGAGATGGGTAATAAAAAAGAAACTCTTCTTACCTGTGATTTCGATGCGGTGGAGTCTTTGATTTTGACCTCGATCTTGATGACCCTATTGAGTCGGTTGTTGTGGATGGGCTTGTATGTTGACGCCTACGTTTCCGCATTCGATGACGATTAGAACTTGATCGAGATCTAGAGCTAACTGATGGAGATCTCTTCTTCCTTTTCCCACGTGGCATCTAGCAATGAAAAATAAAATGTTTGTTGTAATTTGTCACACAGGTACAAAATGATGAGGTCAAATAAATCCCAAATACTTACTGTTATATTAATAGAAGTCGACTGCGGCAATGAAGCCACAAATCGGCTTAAACAATTGTATATAAAAGTAAAAATATTAATGTTC